>CAUYTI010108390.1:0-48574 GCA_963575145.1 Galago senegalensis | reverse complement strand
GCCTCAAGCTGTCCCCCTGGGTAGAGTGCCGTGGCATTACAGCTCACAGCAACCTCCAACTCCTGGGCTCAAGGGAGTCTCCTGCCTCAGCCTCCCAAGTAGCTGGGACCACAGGCACCTGCCACAACGCCCGGCTATTTTCTGGTTGAGGCCGTCATTGTTGTTTGGCGGGTCCGGGCTGGGGATTCGAACCCACCACCCTAGGTGTACGTGGCTGGTGCCTTAGCCAGTTGAGCTATAGGCGCCGAGCCCAAAAGATACCTTGTAACAGGGCAGAGACCTGGGGTCAAATTTCTCTCCTTTTTCTTTCTTCAAAAAGAAAATCACAGGCACCAACTAGTAAGTGTCTTGCCTCCCTTTGAGTTCTCTTCCGTGTTGTTACATGTTTTCATCTAAGATGCACTGTCACTAGGAGGAGGTGATTTATTGAGGCCAAGAACAGGATCAATTTAAAAATATCTCAGAAGATTTTCTGGCCATTGTCTGGCCTGTTCTTTCAAGGTGTGTGTGGGAGAAGCATTAATAACCTTGGAAAATAAATAGCACTGCCAGTTGCAAAACTGGGACATGTAAAAGTTGACTGATAACTGTATTATAAATGAACCTCAAAGCAGTGGGTGTGGCTCGTAGATCTGAGGGTGTGGCGTACTTTAGTTAGAAATTGGAAAAAAAACAACAAAACCTTGAAGCCAATGTAGTTCTGTTTAGATTCCAGTAGTTCTAATCTTTTAAAGTTCATCTTGACATTCTTCCTCTTTTTAGAACATTTAAACAGATGCTGGGTCATGTCTGAAAGAAGTCTAAGTGGACTCTTGGTTCAATTTTTCTTTCGTTCTCAGAAGAAAAAAAAGACACATTAATTTATTTAACGAGCATCCGTTGTCTAAAATGACCTGATCGTAAAGATTAAATTGGTGACATAAATGTTTATTAGATTCCTGATCGTAAAATCTGAAAGTTGAAGCAGCATTTGATATAGAAGAAAAAGCATAAAGTAATCCTGGGAGATTATCTAGGCCAATTAATTGCCATTACTAGTATCTTGAAAGTTATTTCTTATTGTTCTTCATATTTTCTCGATCTAGATATTGAAATAATACTGCTGTGTGTGTGTGTGTGAATGTGGCCTGGATTTGCTGACCCAGCCCATGGGAGAATCTGTCTCACTTGGTTCCATGCGTACCTTGACTACCCCACCCTGCAAAGGGGCTGGACCATGGGTTTCCATGTAAATGTTATGCAGGTTCATATTTGAACAGCTTGGACAGGAAGAGTGTTCTTCCTGCACTCTGCTGTCAGCATGTGCTGGATTCCCTGAGTTGAGCTCATCTTTTGCATGTGAGTAGATCTGTCATCTAAACTTTCCTCTCCATGCTCTTCTTAATTTCTTGGTTTTAAAATATATCTAGTAGATGATCTTTTTTGTGATCTATCCAGATCTTACAACTGGTGTGTGTGGGTTAGTTTCCTCCATAAGCCTGGGATGCTGGTTTACACAGGGCCAACTTTTTAAGCTGGAAGGAAAGAGCATGATTGTGGAGAATTTTTGCTGAGCTCTCCTCCACCCTTTGAGGGCTGTAAGCTCTACCTGCAACTCTCACTGTCATCCTACATGTGAACTCGATTAAAAAAAAAATCACCTCCTTGTTTACTGCGGTTATTCTTATAAGGAGGAAAAACAATGTTAGACCAAATTTAGGAAAATTTAGGGCCTGTTAGATATTGGATTATTTTCTGATCACTGAGGTTTATAACTATTATTAATGATTTGGGTATAATATCCAATTGCTTACCTTGCAAGTGTTCCAGAACAATGCAATAATATTTAATATGTGGCATAGCTATTTGATATATGTGGTTTCTTTAAAATAACAGCATTATTTGTTTAATCAATAAATATATTTATCAAAAGGCTTCTAACTAAAATGTCTCCAATACAACGTACAGCACAAAAGATGGCTTTACACAGAGCACTAGGGCAAATGAGGTTCATTTGTGATGTAGTGCAGGCAAGCTATATTTCTGTTGTATTTATTATTTTGAGCTCAGTAGTTAGACTTTTTTTTTTTTTTTTTTTTGAGACAGAGCCTCAAGCTGTCCCCCTGGGTAGAGTGCCGTGGCATTACAGCTTACAGCAACCTCCAACTCCTGGGCTCAAGCAAGTCATCTGCCTCCGCCTCCCAAGTAGCTGGGACCACAGGCGCCCGCCACAACACCCGGCTAGTTTTTGGTTGCAGCCGTCATTGTTGTTTGGCAGGTCCGGGCTGGGGATTCGAACCTGCCACCTTAGGTGTATGTGGCTAGCGCCTTAGCTGGTTGAGCTATAGGCACTGAGCCTAGACTTTTTTAAATAAACATTTGCGCAAGTGTTGTGCTCCATTTTCCCCAAATTAAAACTGAGCAAATAGACCAGGAAATGAGAATTGCACTCTCTTTCATATCCCTTAAACTCAAATATGAGGATCGTGCCCCTGATAAGGTATAAGACGAAGTCTTTTCTGCCAAAATTAGCTTTTTAGCTATAGAGCAATAATAACGTGTTATTTTAGGCTGCATATAGCAATAATTTTTTATACATAATAGAATGTTAAGTGGGCTTTTTAAATTATTATTAAGAAATCAATTCTTGGTTGTTTTTTTTTTGTTTGTTTGTTTGTTTTGAGACAGAGTCTCACTCTGTTGCCGTGGGTAGAGTACCATGGCATCATCATACCTCACAGCAACCTCAGATTCTTGGGCTCAGATAATCCTCTTGCCTTAGCCTCCTGAATAGGTGGGACTACAGGCACCTGCCCAGCTAGTAGTGATGGAGTCTCGCTCTTGCTTAGGCTGCTCTCAGACTCCTAAACTCAAGCATTCCACCTGCCTTGGTCTCCCAGAGCTCTACAATTTCAGGCTTGAGCCACTGAGCCCTGCCGCCTTGTTGATTTTTGTTAAGTATGATGTTTAATAAAATGAAGCATATTTAATTTTCTCCAATTTTTATAGCTTCATTTCCCATATGTATATTAGATTATAGTTACATAAGCATATACAAATTACTAATACAATTTATTAAAATATTTTAAAGATAGCGTCCTTTAGATGCTCACAGATTATAAGGTATAATTTCTCTTTAAAACTGAATTCAGACAGTGCCCAGTCTGGGAATTCTATTCTGTGCATGTTACTTTTCTCTGTGGAATGCTGCTTATGAAATGTAAAGTAATATTTGTGTTATACATTTCCCGCTCTGACTCCCTTCTGGAATCCTCCAGGACAAGGACTGTGTTGTTGTGAGTCTCTATTCCTTGTCAGTGATCCTGGCACAAAGTGGACTTTTGACAAAAGTCTTTTGCATTAAACTGGTGTCATGAGGAGGTTCAGTCACATATGGCCTGATCCAAAGTCATTTAAAGCATAGCTGAAATGCAATAAAAGGCAGAAGGCTGCCCAACATCATTGATATATGGGAGGACAGGTATAAATTCCTGCTTGGCAAATTCAGTTGTGGATTTTTCTAAACATTTGAAGTGAGCATCTTAAAAGTTTGGATTTAAGTCGTCTACCAGTCTTATACACAGCTGGGAGGTCTTTTTCTGTCCAATAGCCTAGGTTAGGATATGCTCAAGGTAGCTTTATTTACAATGAAGAGAACACTCTATTTGGTTTGATCTGTGTTTGAAGGCTGGTTCCAGCATTCTGAATCCTCTTGGGCCTTAATTTCTTTATCTGCAATAAGGAAATCTTGCTAAAACCCACTGCTAAGTTTGTTGGAAGAGTTAAATGACGTGATACGTAAAAGGGCTTTTGTGAATTTTAATGTGCTGACCAGATGTAAGCTGCCATTGCTGTACTGGGTAACCGCAAGTTCTGCAAACCCTTACTAAACTTTTACTTTTCTGTGACCAGGGTAGATAATTTCTTGGATCGATTCTAAATATTGTCCATAGAAACTTGTTGGTTGTGGCAGTTGATAAGTTCTATGTTTGATTAGGGGGTATTTACATGTCTTCATTTTTATAATGCCTCTGTAGGTTTTTTCATAGGTCTAAACTATTTCAGTTTTAATTTAATTTTAATTTGCTAACTAAATCAAATAATAATGAAAAGAATGTATTGGAAAAGGCTTATTATTAGAAAAGAAATTATATTCCCACTGTATTTTTTTGAAAGAGAAAAAAAATTGAACAAACTTAATACCCTAAAGTCCTCCCCCCCCCCATTAGAAATTCCTGGTAGAAATTAAGAGATTCATATATGACTTTCAAATACTTGCCCTAGCAGGCTGGGGCTGCAATTTCGCTCAGTTCTTTTTGAGCACCAAGTAACAGGTGCTGACTTAGATGTAGTCCCTAGACTTCTGAGATATGGATTAAGTTTAAAATATATGCTTTGTCTAGCCAGAAAACTGAGAGTAAGTTTTAAATCACCAGGTCAAAAGTTTTAGGTTGAGTAATATTCCCACAAATAGAAATGTTGATACCCAGGGGGAATGTTCCATTTGAAGAATACTCGGCATAAGTTTATGAAATAAATTCTATCTGCCCTTTGAGTTTAGAATTTGTTTTACCCAAGAATTTATCAGGTTTTCTTTAAGCAACAGACTTGTAAATATGCTTAATATTGGATTTGGGGGGCAAGTACGGCTCTGAGGAAGGGTGCCTATCAATATGCCCTATATCACCCCATTCCCATGTCCTCTCCACAAGAGCAAAGTAAATATGAGTTAATTTAAAATTGTATGAAAATATTTGCTTAAAACCATCTCTTTGGAACAGAAAATGTCAATTTATTGAGCTTATATCTCCTTTCTTTTTCCTTAAGGAAAATGGTGTTGAGCGCTTGTGTTCTGAGAGCCTGCCTCAGCCCAGGTTTGTCTGTTCTGTGTATGTGAGTTTGTACCCATATTGAGTTGGCTTTTAAGAGAATTCTCCGACCTGACATTTCAACATATTTCTTTTATTTTTTTGGCAGGGAACATCCTATACCACCATCACCCCAACCCAATTCATCCACAGACACTACTGTAACTTCAAGTGGTGAGTGGACTTGGAAAAACACACAAATGGGATATCAGTGTTATAACGTAAGCCTGCTGCCCTGTGGCTCGCTGAGTGTGTGCAAATGAGAAGAACAGAGGCAAATAGGTTTTTTTGCATAGTACTCACACTGGTAGTTTCTTCCTGTTGATAGGTTCTGCATCAGATAATTTGCATATGGCTTCTAGTGACCTTCATGGTCAGTCACTCTGTAAGTAGGAAAGGATGTGTCTATGATGATAGAGACCTGAGGTGAGCTGCTGATATGATAGAGACCCGGGGTGAGCTGCTGATGTGATAGAGACCCAAGGTGAGCTGCTGATATGATAGAGACCTGAGGTGAGCTGCTGATATGATAGAGACCTGAGGAGAGCTGCTGATGTGATAGAGACCCAAGGTGAGCTGCAGATGTGATAGAGGCCCGAGGTGAACTGCTGATATGATAGAGACCTGAGGTGAGCTGCTGATGTGATAGAGACCCGAGGTGAGCTGCTGATGCGATAGAGACCTGAGGTGAGCTGCTGATGTGATAGAAACCTGGGGTGAGCTGTTGAAGGGTGTCAGTGGAGTTTCTGTTCTAAGACACAAAGCAAATCTATGAGCTAGTGGCGTCACTGTCCTATAGCACAATAATATTTATTTAATACTAATTTTTATGAAATAATTCTTATAAAATAATTTTGAAAACAGTCTGGAGAAAGTAAGTCAAGAGGGAAACTACATTCTTATGTAGGCATATGTTACTGATTTTTTTTTCAACTTGTAGATAGAACAAAAATTGCAATATATTATAATGTGACTTAAGTATTTCCTATGGCCATGATTGACTGGACATAACTGGGTTTCAACTATTATACAGATGTGACACCACCTATTTAGGAAACCCTTGGAATTCTATAGAATCTATCAGGTTAGAAGGATAGACCAGTTAGTAATAGTCCTCTCAGGAGGCAAGAGAATTAACCAGATGGTGTGTTACATCCCTTTCTGCTATTTGACTTGGAAAATTATTCTCAATCATTCTTGGTGACACATCGTTATAGTTGACATTCGTGGGAGAAATAGACTCCAGTTCCTACCCAAACCCAAAAAGATCAAGGAAAATCCATTGTATTATTTGAACTCTACATTTAAATTTGAGATATTGGTGCTAAATCAGAGAAGCCATAAAATTATAGAAATGGACTACGTTTTATGGGTTAATTAAAGAACATCTTTATTCTCCACTTCATGTCTAATAAGGAAAAGTTTTAATTAAAACTGCACCAAGATACCATTTCTCGCCTGTTATATGGACAAAGATGTAAAAACGTGACACTCTATTGGCAAGGCTGTAGGGGAGGAGCGAAATGTGAATTTTTGTGACTACAGTAACTCCCTCTCATATTCAGAGGCTATATTCCAAGATTCCCAGTGGCTTCCTGAAACTGAGGATAGTATTGAACCCTATGTATACTACATACAGATGATAAATTTATTTTAGTAGTTAGGGACGGTAAGAGATCAACAATAATCAAAAATTCTAATGATATACTATAATAAAAGTTACATGAATGTAGTCACTCTTTATCTCTCTCTCAAAATATCTTACTGTATGTGATATTCAGACCATGGTTGACTGCAGCTAACTGAAACCATGGAAAGTGAAACCTCAGATAAGAGGAGACTATTGTAATACACAGGGAAATTCTCTAATAGCTCTCAAAATGTTACATGCACACATCCTTCGATATAATAATTGGCTTTCTGGGATTTTATCCTATAGCTAAATATACACACATCTATCAGGACATGTGTCATGTGTGAGTTTATTTATTGCAGAATTGTCTATAATAACTTGGAAATTCATTCAATAGAAGATGATATCTTGGCAGATCCATACATTGAATACTAATTTGCAGGCATAAAACATACATGAAGAAGCCAGGCATATTGGCCCATGTCTCTGCTCTCAGCACTGTGGGAGGCCCAGGCAGGAAGATCACTTGAAGCCAGGAGTCTGAAACCCACTTGGGCAATTTCGCAAGATTCTGTCTCTTAAAAAAATAATAATTATAAGCTGGGCATGGTGGCAGGTGCCTACAGTCCAACTTTGGAGGCTGAGGCAGGAGGATTGCTTAGGCCCAGGAGTCGGAAGTTATAGTGAGCTATGATCACACCACTACGTTTCAGCTTGAGCAATAGAGCGAGACTCTGTCTATAGGAAAACAAAAATAACTACAACAATGAAAAAAACCCTCCAAACCAAAAACAGGTGTAAGGAGACTTTGGTTAGAATAACATGAAAAGACTATTGTTTGTTGAAAAAAAAGGGTACAGAATATTATCAATAGCATAATAAAATTTTGTGGAAAAAGGATAGGAAAAAGTTTTTATGCATGCATCAGTGGAATACTGGACAAAAATTGGGAACATCATCTATTGACAGATAAACTAGATTTCTGGCAGACAGGGATGGAAGGGGAACTTTTCACTATAAAGTATTTTATACTTTCTGATTTAGGATCCATGTGAATCTGCTGTCTTAAAATCTAGAGAAAAACTAAAATAAAATTTCCACAGGAGGAAATTATATCTTTGAAGAAACTGGTTACCATTTTATTCTTATTTCTATATAAATTTTAAAAGACAATATCCTTTAACTATTTTTTTCTTAGAAAGAAATAAAACCTATCTCTAACTGTCGGCCTTTGTCCTTGCCGTGAATGACGGGCAGGGCAATGGAGTGAGTAGGTAGGAGAGTTATACTCGGGTGCATCTCAGGACACAAAAATAGAGGGAAATCACAAAAAAGAATGGCACCAGTTAAAAGGTCATCTTTTCTTCTTATTTTGATGAATTTTATATAGAAAGTTACGTGTACCATGTTTAGAAGGATGTCATACTCTTTGATCAGCCTTGCCGATGCAATTTTTAAAAGAAAATCTGTTTATCAAACTGTAAAAAAGCTACTAACTGCTCATCCTTCCTTCATCCATTTTCAGTTATGACTCCAGTAAGGTGTCTGCTAAAATATCACCATCAGGGAAGTGCCTGTAGTTCAGTGGTTAGAGCGTGGACCATGTACGCCAAGGCTGGCAGGTTTGAACCCAGCCTGGGCCTGCTAAACAACTATGACAACTACCAAAAAAAAAAAAAAAGCCAGGCATTGTGGTAGCACCTGTAGTCCCAGCTTCTTGGGAGGCTGAAGCAAGAGAATCACTTAAGCCCAAGAGTTTGGGGTTGCTGTGAGCTGTGATACCACAGCACTCTACTGAGGGCAACATAGTGAGACTCTGTCTCAAAAAACAACAAAAAAATCTTCTATGACTTTGCTTCATTGTGGACCTTGGCTGCTCCAGCCTGTTTCTGAGTCCATGGCATTTATATGTTTTTTGTAGTATGTAATTCATCTCCCACGGGGATACCTTTGTCACTTACTGATCTGATTGTCTTGCCACCTGCACTGTGTCTTCTTCTTTTCCTTGTTACTGCTCCCCCAACTCTCTCGTATGTTTTGTTTGTCTCACAGGCTCAAGTCCGGTTGATGAGAATATTGCATGCCAAGACTCTATGAGTAAGGAGAAAACTGTATTAGATATGGTAAGGAAATACACACATACTTCTTAACCCTAAAAGTAATGGTATATGACAATGGCAGGGCTGTTCCTTTAGGTTTGCAAAGTACTCTTAAAAGTATTATCTCATTTTAACCTTCCAAAATATTATGAGAGTCACAGAATTTAATTACATCAATATTTTATAGGCGAAGAAGTTGAGGCCAAAGTGTTTTTGTGACTTGTCTGAGATGACCCAATAGAGTCAGCGCCAGGGCCTCCTGTCTTCACCTTGATTTTTTTCATTCATTCATTGACTCACTGACTCAGTCTCTTGGAAGCAAACTACACATCTTTTAATAAAGGCATACTTAAGTGCATGTAGTAACAAAGTTGAATAAAACATATCCATCCCAATAATACATTGAATAAACAGATAATTACTTAATTAGAGTGTGGTTAGAGATTTGAAAATGCTTGGTGTGGAAGGCCAGAAAAGGTACCATGGAGGTTTAATGATAGAGGCACCATAGCAGTCTTTAAATTTCTACAGTTGTGTGGCAAAGCTCGAAAACATTGCACGGATAACTGTAAATGTTCATTGAAAAGAGTTGAATTTCTTTCCTTAAAGAGAAGAATTATTATTCTTCCTTCATTTTTATAATTCATTACTGTCTGAATTAATAATTACCAAAGAGTGACTTATGGATCCAATTCTGTGGTTCTTCAAATGTCTTCTTAGTCTCTCTGTTGTATGTGTGGACTTGCATGTGTGTGTGTGTGTATTATCATTGCTTTCCCCTCAGTGCACAAGCATTACCCTAATTAGGCCCATTTGTCTGCAAGAAACAGAGACCTGTGTGAGCTCGGTCAAGAGGTGGTTATGGCGGGGATACACTTGGAGCAATAAGGTAGACAAAAATCTTACAGCATTTTGGTCTGAAAGGAGCAGAATGATTGGATATGTGACTTGGGGTGATCCTTTGTGCTGTGAAGTAGAGTTAACATTTGGTGTGCATAGGGGAATGGTTCCCAGACTCCTGAAGATACCAAAATTAGCAGATACACAAATCCCTTCTATCAAACAGTGTAATTATAACCGATACAAATCCTCTTGTCTACTTTAAATCATTTCTCAGTTACTTATAACACCTAATATATAACATAATGGAAATGCTATGTAAATAGCTATTGTGCTGTATTGTTTAGGGAATAATAGCAAGAAAAATCTGTACATGTTTGGTACAGATGTAACCATAGTAGACCTAGTAATTACATTGTTGGTTTGAGGTTGACTGAATCTGCAGATTTGAAATTTGAGGATGCAGAGGGCTGTCTCTATAGATAGAGTGTAGGGTTGGCTAGCACATGTGTTTAAAATGATTGCCCCTTGTAAAAAATGAACAGAGCAAAATCCTTTAGTTTTTCATGATAGAATCTTCTGAGGAAAATTTCCTTCTCTTCTCAAAAATAAATGTAGACATAAAGACACTTTGAAAAATAATGGATTAGTCTCAGGGCCTATAGCACAGAGGTTAAGTCACCAGCCACATGCACCGAGGCTGGTGGATTTGAACCTGGCCCGGGCCAGCTAAGCAATAGTGACAACTGCAGCAACAACAACAAAATAGCTGGGTATTGTGGCGGGCACCTGTAGTCCCAGCTACTTGGGAGGCTGAGGCAAGAGAATCACTTAAGCCCCAGAGTTTGAGGTTGCTGTGAGCTGTGATGCCACGGCACTCTACCGAGGGTGACATAATGAGACTCTGTCTCCAGAAGAAAAAAAAAATGGATTAGAAAAATCTAGGAATGGAAGTGGTGAGACTGGTTAGTTTACCGTGGTGGTAATTCAGATGAGATGAAGATAGTATGAATTTAGTGATGATGAAGAAAAGTAGACTACTTTGAATTAAATCAGGAGGTAGAATTTGCAGTAGATAGTGACATAGTAGAAAAGGTATACACTCAGGTTATGGCTTAACAGACAGGCTGAATAGAATAACAGAAGGGAGGAAGAAGAGTAAAGAGTGTACGATAAAGTAGGTTTGAGACCAGTCAGATTTCAGGTGAGACTTTGATAGTCTGCAAGGAGACTTTATAGATAGCTATTTTGCCAGAGTCACAGCCTCATCCATGTGGCTTATCAAAACTGACACACTGTGAGTCATCAGCAAAAAACCCTAAGTACGTGGATGAGATGTTCTAAGGACCCTGGCAGGGAGGGAGGAGCCCTGAGGGCAGTGGAGTCCTGATGAACAGTATCTAATAGAGAAGGCGAGGATGGCGGAGATTGGGAAGGGGTTACTGCAGCATCGTGGGAAGGAAACCAAGGGAAGAAAAATCTCCAGGAGGAAGAGATTTACATTAAAGATGTGCATTTTAGATGCTACTGTGAGGGTCAAGTATGACAAAGACTGAAAATTATCCATTGGGTTTGGCAATAGGGAGTTCGGTGATAACTGGTGAGAGCCCTTTTTTTGGAATGTTGGGTGAAGGGGGTAAAGTAGTTACAGACGGCAGATGAAGAATTCAAAACAGCAGCCATGGACAACAACATCCCCCACATGACTGTGGCGGACAGGAGGAACAAGCGCCATCGCTGAGAAAGGTCGTGAGATGGGGGGTGATTCAAGGAACTGGGGATGTTTAAATGTCCCGGAGAAGGCCTCAATGTTTTGCCTGTGCTATTGTATTTGTTACATTTTATTGAAACCTTAGTTTCAATTGTCTAAAAATTGCAGGACGTTGTATCAATGGCCCGACAAGGGAATTTGTCTTCTTAGACTTACTTTTTAATGGAAAAATATCTTTGGTTTTCTAAATTTCTCCATTAACCTGAGCATGCTGAATAATTATTATCGTAAAAGCCTTATCTACCTAAAGTTTTCCCATATTCACATGGAGTAAAACCTAGTACAACCCCGTCTTAGCAGCTATTTTGCCACAATTACTCCAAAGACCCACCTAGAAAGCCACCTGTCTGGCCCTGCCGCCCCCCACTTTTCCTCTTCATCCGTCCAATCCCACTTCTCCATCGAGCTCCAGCACATTCCTTCTCTGCAGAGACTCACCACTTCTCAGCCCTCGTTCCTTCTACTTCCCAGTTAGAGCCCTCATTTATCTGCATGTCATTTCTTTTGCGATTAATCCCAGCTTGTAGTGCTATAATGTCTCACATTGTGGTTTTCGTATATTTATGTCCTTTTTTTGCTTCCACTAGATTGGAAGCCTCCTTTGAACCAGTCTCCTTTTCTTCTTAGCCCCCTCCTAGTACAGTTCCTTGTATACTATCAAGTATTTTTCACAGAGCAGGGTTGGGGGAGGGGAGGAAGTTGGGAAATGATCGGTTTCCATTCTATGTACAGCAATAAAATCCCTTTATAATTTTAGGAAGCTAAAGAGGAACCAGAAACAATAGCAGAGCATAAAAAGGCATGTCCTTCAGGAGGTAAGCAGTGTTCTCTCTCAACCCCCATGGGAACTTTTGTCCCCCGATATTTTTGTGACTGGAATCTTTGAGTGGAGTTATGTCACCTACAAATTCTGCATCTCTGGATAAGATCAGCTAATAGCACTGATTCTTGATTCCCTTTGTATCATTTTTTAAGTCACATTTACATAATAAAAAATGAAAAAAAAGTTGCCTCGGCACCTGTAGCTCAGCAGGTAGGGCACCAGCCACATACACTGGTGCTGGCGGGTTCGAATCTAGGCCCGGGCCTGCCAAACAACAATGACAACTACAACCAAAAAATAGCCAGGCATTGTGGTGGGCACCTGTAGTCCCAGCTACTTGGGAGGCTGAGGCAAGAGAATCACTCAAACCCAAGAGTTTGAGGTTGCTGTGAGCTGTGATGCCATGGCATTCTGCCCAGGGCAACAGCTTGAGACTTTGTCTCAAAAAAAAAAAAAAAAAAAAAGTCACAGTTACATTGTGTTGGCTGTTGGAGCCCAGAAAACTTGTACTAACTATGTCTGTTGTGAATCAAGCCGATGTGAGTAGTAAATTCTAAGCTCTACTTTGAGTTCTTTTGAAGTATTCCCTCTAAAAGTAAGTTGGCCAACATTTATACAGTAAGTGCTAACCTGCCTCCCTCCTCACCCTGCCTCCCTGAGGATGGAACA
Organism: Galago senegalensis; assembly: GCA_963575145.1. NCBI lineage: Eukaryota > Metazoa > Chordata > Mammalia > Primates > Galagidae > Galago > Galago senegalensis. The sequence goes on along the minus strand of CAUYTI010108390.1, from coordinate 35,892 downwards.
GGGGCTAGAGTTCAGACTGTGTAGTCTCCAGACGCTAGACTGGGTCAGTCTCTGATTAGCTCTGTGATCTTGGAAAGTTATTTAACCTGAAGTCATAGTTTTCTCCTCTGAAAAATAGAAATGAACAGTTAAAAAAAGTACACTTTATTTGGAAATATACTGTATGCTGAATACTCGGCTAAATTCTTTAGGTGCATAGTTTTATTTAGTCCTCCCACTACTACGTGAAGTTGGTAAACTGTGCTTCAGTTGTTTAGCTGTAAAATGTGGACAATGACAGTGTCGGCTACAGAAGCTTTGCAGTGAGGATCTAATAAATGATTCTGGATGTGGTACTTAGAAAAGTGCCTGGTGGGCGATGCCTGTGGCTCAAGGAGTAGGGAGCTGGCCCCATATACCAGGGGTGGCGGATTCAAACCCAGTCCAGGCCAAAAAAAAGTGCCTGGAGCAGAAGTTCTTATAAAAGTTAGCTGCTATAGGCCGGTGATTCTAACACTCTGGGAGGCTGAGGCATGCAGATTGCCTGAGCTCAGGAGCTCCAGACCAGCCTGAGACCCTGTCTGTAAAAATAGCTGGTGTTTTAGCGGGTGCCCGTAGTCCCAGCTACTCAGAAGGGTAAGACAGGGATCTCTTGAGCCCAAGAGTTTGAGGTTGCTGTGAGCTATGACGCCATGACCCTCTACCAAGGGTAACAAAGTGAGACTCTGTCTAAAATAGAAAATTAGCTACTATATAAAAATAATATCAGCCTTACTTTGTAGATGGCTCAATGAGGGTATGGCTTGTTTAAGACAAGATAGCTTTAAGAGCCAAACTCAGATTTATTTATTTATAGCTTTTATTTCAGAATATTAAGAGGTACAAATATTGTTCCGTGGGTGAATTGTATAATGCTGAAGTCAAGGCAAAGTTCAGATTTAAACCAAGTTTGTTTAAACCCAAGCTCTTAATAACTAATATATTGTCCTTAACAAAGTTCTCAAAGAAAATCATGAGATGTCTGTTAGTGTATTATCTTTGTGAGACAGGGTAGAGGTAGAGGGCCATGGTGTCATATCTTATAGCAACCTCAAACTCTTGGGCTCAAGCAATCCTCCTGCCTCAGCCTCCAGAGTAGCCTGACACAATGCCCACCTATTTTTTTTTAGGGATGAGGTCTTGCTCTGGCTCGGGCTGGTCTCAAACTTCTGAGCTGAAGCAATTCACCCACCTCAGCCTCCCAGGGTGCTGGGATTGTGTAAAGAGCTCTGTTCTGGCCTGGCATACAGTAAGCCTGTGGTTGACACTATGTTTATTGTTGCCAGTGTTATTATTACTGCCATTATTATTGCTACTACTATTATTGACAACTGCTCTTTCTGCTGCGGCTTCAGCTGCTGCTGCTATTAACTCGGCAAAGAGGGACCCAAATGCCAGAAGAAGGTAGCATGTAGCCGGTGGGTCAAGTATAAATAAATGTTCAAATGCAAAGAGAACAAATTGGGCTGTCTCTTGATTCTGAGACATGTTGAGGATTCAAAGACTATTCACATGCTGAAGGGTGAGCCAACGGTTTTAATGTCATTGTGACCCCAATAGCTTAGCATAATGTTGTCTTCTAATTCAAATACCTTATTAGCTGGCTGTCATTTCAGACATACTAGATGAAATGCCTTTGATTAGTGGAGATACAACATAACAATGTTTAATGAGATGTGCTTTTAAATGTTAAGACTTCTTAACCAAATACTATCTTCCTGTCTTTTCATAGATGCTGCCGTTGCCCCTCTTCCCGTGACCACTGTGAAATCGGTTAACTTTAGACAGAGTGACTGGTAAGTGATTCTTCACACAGCGTGTCAACATGGTTTATTTTTCTGTTGCATTATAGTTGAGTAAGTTCTTTGTCTTATCCTACAGCACTTCTGCTAATGAGAAGGAGGTAGAGGTGAGTTTAAAGCACCTGTTTTTTTTTCCTTCTTCTTTTTAAAAAAGCATTTGAGACCTGCTGCCATTGCTTTGTGCTTTTGCACGAGCTGTCATCAGCTTGGTGTCTGTGTGGCTTGGCAGTGACTCAGTGCAGAGGAAGGCTGTGTATGTCGATATAATGTCGTGGGGAGGACAAGCGAATGCCTCACTATAATCTGGTAGGAAGCTGAAAGACCTGACCACGTCTAATTTTCTCTCTGAACCCTCACGTTATTTTGACAACAGGCAGAATTTCTCAGATTATCTTTGGGATTCAAGTGTGACTGGTTTACATTGGAGAAAAGAGTGAAACTTGAAGAGAGGTCCCGTGATTTGGCAGAAGACAACCTGAAGAAAGAAATCACTAACTGTTTAAAGCTATTGGAGGTGAGAACCAGAACACGAGGGGTCTAAACACGTTAGTCATATTTTTTGTAATGTTTCCATAATTATGTATGAATTTACACGTATGACCCAAACCCATACCAGGCACCCAGACTTTCATGACTCAAAAGTGAATTAACAGAAAGTAAAACTTCAGAATTAGACCGATCCTGAATTTATTAATAGGAGAATATCAGCAATACAGCAAAACATGTCCTTCTAAGTAAGTTGTACACGTCATCTGCCTTCTCTCTGATTTCAAGCAGAAGAGTTATCTTGCAGAAAGTAGCAATAAGAGATCATATCAATTTTAAGCCCCATTGAAGAGATCAAAGTTCTATTTCCATTTATGATTAACTGAGGGAAGAGCATGCTGACCGATTCAGCACTGCAGATGACAGGCAGGCCTGCTGTGAGGTGTGAGGGGAGGAAGGAGGTACGGAGGGGGGCCGACCACGGTGACCCCTCCATGTTGTGGAGTTGTCATAAATTCAGAGGTGGATCAGGAAATTAAAAGACTACATGTGGGTGAAGAATTAAAGTTAAATTTAAAATTGAGGAACTATATTCTGTTTTTATTGTGCTAAAAATACAACAAAATTTAGTTCTTAACCATTTTTAAGTGCACAGTTCAGCGTGTAAGTTTATTTACATAGTTGCAAAACAGAGCTTTAGCATTTTTCATCTTTTGGGCCTGAAACTCTGCATATTCACTCCCTCATTTTCAACTTACCCTGCTTCCTGATAAGCCCCGCATCTACTGTTACGAATTCAGCTGCTTTAGAGACTTTCTGTCGGGGATTCATACAGTATTTGTTTTTTGTAAATGGCTTATTTCACTTTAGCCTAATGTCTGCAGGGCTTGTCTATACCATAGCCTGCGGAAGTGTCTCCTTCCCAGGGCTGAATACTATTTGGTCGTGTACATGTATCACATTTTCCCTACCTACTCAGTCACTGATGGTCACTCGGGTTGCTTCCAGTTACGGCTATTGTGAATAGCGCTGTTGGAAACATCTGTATACAAATATCTCTTGGAGCCCCTGCTTTCAATTCCTACGGGTATATCAGTATCCAGAAGTGGAATTGCTGGAGGAGGTGGTAATTCTGTTTTTAATTTTTTGAGGAGCAAGCTGCTGTTTTCCATAGCAGCTATGCTATTTCCCATTGCCACCAACAGTGCATTTGGTTTTATAGGAGCCATCCTCGTGGGCAGGAGATGCTATCTCACTGGGGTTTGGCTTTGCATTTCTCCGGTGGTTACTGATGGTACACATCTTTTCATATATTTGTTGATCATTTGTATCTCTTCTTTGGAAAAAGGTCTATTCAAGTCTTTTGTCTATTTTTTAATGGAGTTATTTGGAATTGTTTTGTTGAGTTGTAGAAGTTCTTGATATATGCTGCATTACGAACTCATTAGTTATATGATTTACAGAGACATGCAATTATTCCCATTTTATAGGTTGACTTTTCACTAAGTTAACTGGGTTCTTTGCACAAAACTTGGAAGTTGGATGTAATTCCACTTTGTCTATTTACACTTTTGTTGCCTGTTCTTTGGGTGTCATATCTAAGAAATCATCGCCAAATCCAGGGTTCTGAAAATTTACCCTGGGGTTTCCTTCTGGGAGTTTTTGGGTTTGGGGATTTACTTTTAGACATCTAATCCATTTTGAGTTAACTTTTGTGTATGGTATGAGAGTCCGACTTCATTGTTTTGCATGTGGATATACAGGTTTCTTAGTACCATTTTGTTGAAGAGACCATCCTTTCCCCACTGTGCATTCTCAGCACCCTGGTTAAAGATCATTTGACCATATATATGAGTATTTTTTTCTGCATGCTCTATTTCCTTGGTTTACATGTTTGTTGTTATGCCAGTACCATACTGTTTTAATTAGTGCAGCATTATGATATACTTTGAAATCAGGAAGTGTGAGTCCTCCAACTTTGTTTTCCTTTTTCTGAGTTGTTTTGGCTATTCAGGATTTTAGATTCCATATGAATTTTAAGATAAATTTTTCTATTTCTGAAAAAAATGCCATTGGAATTTTGATAGAGATTGCATTGAATCTGCAGATTGCTTTGGGGAGTATGGACCGCTGAACAAAATTAGGCCTATCAATCCATGAACACGGATCTTTCCGTTTATTTCTAGTACCTTTAACTTCTTCTTCTTCTTCCTTGTTTTTTTTTTTTTTTTTTTTTTTGAGACAGAGTATCACGCTGTAAACCCAGCAAGGATGCCACCATGGTGTCAGCTTAGCTTACAGCAACCTCAAACACCTGGGTTCCGGCAATCCTCTGGCCTCAGCCTCCCCAGTGGCTAGGACTGCAGGTGCCCACCGCAATGATGGCTAATTTTTCTATTTTTAATAGAGATAGCGTGTCACTCTTTCTCAGGCTGGTCTCAAACTGCGGAGCTCCAGTGATCCTCCCATCTCAGTCTCCCAGAATACTAAGATTTCAGATATGAGCCACTGTCTCTGGCCTGATTCCTAAGTATTTTCTTCTTTTTGATACTATTATAGGTAAAACTGTTTTCTTAATTTCCTTTTGAAAATGATTAGTATGTGAAAACACAACTATGTGTTAATTTTGTATCCTGCAATTTTGTCAAATGTGTATATTCCAACAGATTTTTCTGTGGAATTTTTCATGTTTACTACATATAAAAGTTCACCTCATCTGTAAACAGAGATAATTTTACTTCTTATTTTCTGATTCAGATGCCTTTTTATTCCTTTTCTTGCTTAATTGTTCTAGCTAGAACTTCCAGTACTCAGAGTGGGCATCTTTTCCTTATTCCTGTCTTAGATGAAAAGCTTTCAGTCTTTCACCACTGAGTACTGGTATGATGTTCACTGTAGGGTTTTTATTTTTATGTTTTAGATTTTTTTTCTTAACAATTTTTTTATTAAATCACAACTGTGTACATTTATGGGGCACAATGTGCTGATTTTATATCCAATTTGGAATACATACATCAAACTGGTTCACATAGCCTTCACCTCACTTACTTAATTATTGTATTATGACATTTATACTCTTAATACATTTGACATGTACCCTTGCAATATGCACCATAGGTGAGGTCCCCCCAATTACCCTCCCTTAACCCGGCCTGCCCCTTCTCCTCCCCTCCCCCTCCTCTACCCTCCTTCATCCTGGGCTATAGTTGTGTTTTATCTTTTGTATGAAAGTGTGGGTGATTACATATTGGTTTCATAATAGTACTGAGTACATTGGATACTTTTTCTTCCATTCTTGAGATACTTTACTAAGAAGAATATGTTCCAGGATTTTTGTTGAGGTAATTTTCTTCTGTTCCTAGTTTCTTGTATGTGTGTGTTATTTTTTAATCATAAAAGGATGTTGAATCATATCACATGCCTTTTCTGCTTAGATGGACATGATCACGATTTTGTCCTCCTTTTTGTTAACATGATATAGATAATACATTAATTGATTTTCATATGTTGAACCATTCTTGCATTTTAGAAATAACATTGACTTGCTGTATATAATCATTTTAATGGGCTATTGATTCAGTTTATTAGCATTTTGTTGAGGTTTTTACATCAATACTTACAGAGATATTGGACTACAGTTTTTTATTTTGTTTTATTTTATTTGAGACAGGTCTCATTATGTCACCCTTGGTAGAGTGCTATGGCATCACTGCTTACGCCTCAGCCTTCCAACTAGCTGGGACTACAAGTGCCTGCCACAACGCCTGGCTATTTTTTGTTGCAGTTGTCATTGTTGTTTGGCAGGCCCAGGCTGGATTTGAACCCGCTAACTTTGGTGTATGTGGCTGGCACTGTAACCACTGTGCTATAGGCACCGAGCCAGGACTGTAGTTTTCTTTTCATATAATGTCTTTGGCCTTGGTATTAATGTAATGTGGGCCACACAGAATGAGCTTGGAAGTGTTTCCTCTTTAATTTTTTGGAAGCATTTTAGGAGGACTGGCATTAATTCTTTTATAAATGTTTGGTGAAGTTCCCTAGTGAAGCTGTTTGGTCATGGGCTTTTCTGTGTTGGGAGGTTTTGATTACTGAGTCAATCTCTTTAGTGGTTATAGGTCTACTCAGATTTTCTATTTCTTCATGATTCAAGTTTGGTTAACCATATTCTGTTTTGTTAACCGTATTTCATGATTCAAGTTTGGTTAACCATATTCTGTTTTGCACCTGTGGCTCAAGGAGTAGGGCGCCAGCCCCATATGCCGAGGGTGGAGGGTTCAAATCCAGCCCCAGCCAAAAAACTGCAAGAAATTGCATGTCTGACCATTGCCATTCCAATTGATTATCAACTCTTTGAACACAGCCTGTCATGTCTGTTTCACAAGTGGCTGCTCTTCATTGAGCACCAACTATGTGACAAGCAATTGGCGTCTCATATCACAGTATTCCTGGAGAGGAGTGTCATTGTCTCCACTTGACCAATGAATGAGTAACAACAAATCAGAAAGGTTGACTTTCTAACGTTTCTAGAATTATGACACAATTTACAATCACTGGTGCCTACTGGTTTTATAGGCAACATTTAAAAAAAATGATCTACAAAATAATGGTACTTCTTACAATTTATAATGTTTTAGGTTTGGATGAGACTACGAAATTTACTCACAGTCACACAGCTAATGAGTGATGTGCAAAGTCTTGTGTGCTTCCAAACCTGCTGTTCTCTTAATTCTATCTCTAGCTTAGTAAGAAAAATGATCCTTCATCAGGAAGGACATCATCTTGTACAAAAAGACTTATAAGGAAATGAACGCATACTCACCTGGCCAGCCCAATCAACTTCACCAAACATTTATAAATACCAAGGTTGATACCTTATCATCCATGGAAGAGCAAGTGTGTGTAGCAGCCAGATATTTCTGATTCCAGTAGTCTGATCACTTTTTTCAAAATTTCCACTTATTTCCCTTAAATGATACATTCATTTATAAGCATAGTCTCTTTACCATTACGGGTAGAATTGTAGAAGCAAGAAGTGAATGCTCATGAGGAAATTTGGGACGTAAATAAAGAAGGGATCCAGAATAGACATAAAAGGCTGGTGATCACCTGTATATTTACTTGTTAGCCATCAGAGACAGAAATATTTTGATATCATTCATTATGGGGCTTTGCTTCTTTTTCTCCTCCCCCAAGATGACTGAGATTGTGCCATCCACATTGGCTACACGGTCAGTGTTAGAATCACTTGCTGAGCACTTATGTGGGATGTCTTTTCCCCTTCTACTCTTTGTGTAGGCTTTAACACCTCTGTGTGAAGATGACAACCAGGCCCAGGAAATAATTAAGAAGCTGGAGAAGAGTATCACGTTTCTCAGCCAGTGCACAGTGCGAGTGGCCAGTAGGGCTGAGATGCTGGGGGCCATTAACCAGGTAACCTGTCTCCATTTCTCCAGGTACAATGAAAAGCGTTAATTTTCCCTGAGATTATGGATTAAATTTATTGGAATAAGTTTTAAAAAAATATTTGTTACACAGGTATACATGTTTTATATAGGAAAAATGGAATATGCAAATAAAAACGTAAGAATATCTCTGATAAAACATAGCCAGTGAGGATTATAAAAGTGTTGATATATTCTTTTAGATGCTCCCTTCATAAATGTTATAATCTGATTCTTTTTAATTCCATTTATATCCTAGACAACTTGCTATATGAAATAAGTATACATACACATATCATTTTATGGGATTCTATGGGTTGAATAGATATAAATTATTCAACCAATCCCTCATGTTGGACCATTTCAGGAGGTTCTTGATCATTAGCTGTTACAGTCAATATCCTTGTACATACATCTTTGTGCACTTATTCTGAGAGAAGTAGAAGTTCAACATTTTTGTGGGCAAATCTGGAGAGACGTGCATGGTTTTTTATCTATACTGGAAGAGACTTGTTAAAATATATTTTTTAAGGAGGAGACATTTAATTGTGGTGGTAGTTTTAGTTTTGATCATTTCTTATATCCTACTTCCCGTTGACCCCTCACTAGAGATTATTCCTTATTTTTTGTAAAGTTATGTGTGCAGTTTTTTTTTTTTAAAGCCAAGTAACTCTCTAAGCTTTATGACCCAATTTCTTAGGCTTCAGAGCAACAACTTTCACCTATTTTGGCTTATTTGTTTTATATTTGCATCTGTGTATCTAAATAGCTTGTGCTGTCCTTTGGTGGGTTTAGGTATCATCTGTTGCTTTCCCACGGTGAAGATGGATATTTAGTTCTTTATCAAAGGCGCCCTCACACCTTTGCCATTTCTCACCTTGTTGTTTTCCACCCTTCTTTGCTGACCAAGCTTAAACTTCATGGTCAAACGTAGTGTTCATTACTTGGCATGAACCCCCAACACTTTTCCCTTTCTTGTTTCAACTCATTTGGAAAATCTGTAACCGTGCTGAAATGCCCCTCTCCACCTGCTGGTGCCTACATAGCTAGGAAACAGCACTGCCCCCTGCTGACTAAACTTCCCATTCAGTTTCTCGGTCCTCGTCTGCTGTGGCTGAGCTCTTCCTCTGCCTGGAAACGCTCCTCTCGGCTTCCAGGGGCCACACACCCTGGGCTTTTCCTGGGCTGCTCCTTCCAGGCTCCTTTGCGGTTATGTCCTTTCCTTCAGACCTCTTGGTGCTGAAGAGCCCCAGGATTCCCCTGCTGTCCACCTGACGTCCATCTGTACTCAATCCCGGTATTATGCCATGCAGTCAGCCCATGACTCTCAAATTCCTATGTTTAGCCTAAACTGTTCCTTCAGGTTCCCAATTGGAATACACTGCTGCTGACCCAACACGTCCACATAGATATTCTGTGAACATCTCACACCTAACTGCTCGTGGTCCCTCCCTGGCCTACCCCACTCATCTCACCTTGGTCAAAGACAACTCTTTCCTACCAGCTGCTCAAGCCAAAACCGGGGCTGGAGGGTGGTAATTCTCCACACCTCTCTCTCACTTCACATTCAGTCCTACAGAAATCCCAGTGGCTCTACCATTGGAGAATATTCCGAATTCAACCACTTATTTCCCTTTCTACTGCTACCAAGTTTCTATGAGCCCCCATTCTGTTTATTCCAGGTTAATATAATAGCTTCCTGAATGGTCCCTCTGCTTCCATCTAATCCCAGTCCCTCCTCCCACAGTCTGTTTTCTAAAAGCACCCAGAGTAATCCTAAAACTTAAGACAGATCAAGTTACATTTTGGTTCAGTCTTCTGGTGGCTCCTTACTTTACTCAGGGTAAAGGCCAATGTCTCAGAAGGGCTTAAGGGGACCTACACGATTTTCCTGCCCTCCTACCTCTTGTTCTTTTATCTCCTGAGACCGTCTCCTTGGACTATTGCACTACAACCAGACGAGTTTCCTTGCTGTTCATCAGATGTACTAGACAACCCAGGTTGCTTCTGGGTCCTTGTCACTGCTTTTTTTAGGGTTCAGCTTTTTCGGGTCTTACTCATTTACTAGTCCTTCTACAAAATCTTGTTGCTACTATATCCTCTTCTATTTTATTTGCCCTTGAGATGTATGCCTTTTTTTTTTTTTAAACCTTCTGTTTTCATTGTAGTGAGATTTAGGAAAGGAGTGGAGGTAAATGCATGTGTTTAATCACTATCTTTTAGTTGAGTATAGTATTTTCAGCATAAATTTGCTTTTTTTTCTCCTACTAGGAAAGCCGGGTTAGTAAAGCAGTTGAGGTGATGATTCAGCACGTAGAAAACTTGAAGAGAATGTATGCCAAAGAACACGCGGAATTAGAAGAACTGAAACAAGTTCTTTTGCAGAATGAAAGGTCTTTTAATCCTCTTGAAGATGAAGGTAATGAAAGTTTAAACTTTAATAGCATTATGCTTTTCTAACATCGTCTTTTATACTGTCTTCTATCTTTGGTATAAGACTCAGGGGTTGAGTTTGTATTAGAAAAATAACTCATTTCAGTTATTTATATTGTCAAAAATAAGATGTCATAAAATAGGTTGGGGACGTGAAGGATTCTTTGGTAGTCACACCAAAATTCATTATCTCAATTTAGACTGCTGTGATCAGAAAATATATTTAACTCAATTCATGAAGTTGATCCTAGTACTCCCCTATTTAGGATATGTTAGAATTGGCTTTTTCTCCATATATATAAAGTAAGGTGCAACACTTCAAGAGAACCACTCTCATCAATAATGATTTTGATGCCTCAAAGAAGGCACAATAAGCTGAAACTAATGGACTGAAAAACAGACATATGAGGCCATGGAAAATATCTTACCATGTGGTTTCTAGAAATTCTACAAGAGTTTTATTTTTTGAGATGGGTTCTTGCTATATTGCCAGGGTGTGCTCAAGTGATCCTCTGCCTCACCCTCCTAAGTAGCTAGGACTACAGCTAGTGTACACCATGCCCGGCTAATTTTTAATTTTTTTTTTTTTATAGAGATGAGGGTTTCACTATGTTGCTGAAATTCCTGGGCTCAAGCTATCTAGCTTAAGCCTCCTAAGGCTCTGTGATTAAAGGCATAAACTACTGCCCCTGGCTCAGAATTCTCATTTTAATGATGTTTTGCCTCTTCTAGAAAAGCTCCTACCCATATTTGATACTCTTCTGAGCTGTGCTTTTGGATTCCTTTCTCCAGCAGACATTTCATTTAGTGCCTGCCATGTGCCATGTGGGTATTGTAGATACCCTCAGTGACACACACATGTCTGTATTCCATTGGTTAAGATGTCAGTTGTTATGCAACACAAAATAAATGATAAGCAGATATCATATCACTCAGTAGCCCCTAGAGTCTTCGATAAATCTTTTCTGACCTTTGCTTTACTTTGAAAAGAATGAAGACACTGCTTTAATGTAAATTACAGGGATAATTGATATACATGTATGTACAAATGTGTTTTTCCTTTCAGATGATTGCCAAATTAAAAAACGTTCAGCTTCTCTAAACTCAAAGGTAAGTACTAATTCACTTAACAAATCAGACTGCATTAATGTACACAGCTATGACTTAATTAAAAAAAATCGTCAAATGTTTATAAGTCAAAAGGTTTTAAAGTATTATTTGAAGTTTCATGCCTTTAAGATGTAAATCATAAAAGTGATTTTAATTTATATACATGTGTATATGTGAATTTCTTTATGCAAATATGCTTTTATACTTCCTGCTATATTTGCATATCAATTAAGTTTGCCTGGCAGCACAAGGAAAGCCAGTATGACAATAGTGTCCCTCCTGTCATGTACAACCAGTGTTGGCACTAGGCAGTCCAACAATGCTACCATTGTTGAGTAGCTTCACAAAATCCTCAGGAACCAGTAGGCCCCTCCTTCCTGCTGCTTCACTACCTTCCACCTCTTGCTCTAAGGTAACTTTTTAGATCCACGCACCAAGTCCTCATCATTACATTAAGAAAAAAGAAGAAACATAGCCAGGTGTTGTGGCGGGCACCTGTAGTCCCAGCTACTTGGGAGGCTGAGGCAAGAGAATTGTTTAAGCCTAAGAGTTGGAGGTTGCTGTGAGCTGTGATGCCATGGCATTCTACCCAGGGTGACAGAGTGAGACTCTGTCTCAAAAAAAAAAAAAAAAAAGAGGAAGAAGAAGAAGAAACAAATACAGGTGTTCCCTCTCCTTGTAAAGACATTTCCTGGAAGTCCATTATAACATATCCCATTTCATTCTTGGTTGCGAATGAGACTGAAAGTATGGTTTCTATTCCGGAGGCTGAATGCCCAACTACAAATCAGAGGGCTTATTACCAAATATGAAGAGAATTGGATACTGAAGGTCAATCAGCAGCTTTTGCCACAGTTTGAAAACCAGGATTTCCTAAATATACAGACTTTTTGAGTAAGAGATTTTAAAATCATTCCAGGCAACCTGCCCTTTCCCCCCATGGATGAGGAAGGAGAGAAGCACAAAGGTGATTAGTTACGATCACTTTCTGGTAGTACCAGGACAAGGCATGAGGCTTCGTGGGCTGCATTTTGATAATCTTGATGCTCAACAAACCTATTTAACCTAATTAAAATTAGGGATGATGGTTCAAGAGAAGGACTCACCCAGAACCCATTTAAATTAGGTTATTTACTACATTTAAAATATTTTTATATCCAGAAGTTTTACTTAAACTTTAAGAGCCACATAATGCAGCATAACACTTTCTAGTGCAAATCTCAAGGCTGATATGTAAACACATCTATTCACTAAAATATAATGAAAATGTTTGAATGTGTTAAATGGGAAAAAATGCTATTATGAAAAAATACAAATGTAGGTAACTTTATCCTTTTGAGTTGGTGGAAATCTTGCTAAGCATAAAAGCATTGGTAGCAAAAGAGAGAAAAACAGAACAGATTTGCCTGGATTAACAATAAAAAAACTTTCTGCCAGTAATATGCACAAAATTAATATGGGCGAAGGTTATACATAAGTGATTTTCAGAGCAGATGTATACACGACAATTCAACATAATAGTGCCATGTTCAACAATATTAGAAGTCCAATGAATGAAAATCCAAACAAGAAATCTTCTATTTTTGTTTGAATTATAATAATCCAATGTTAGGGAAGGTGGTAAAAAATTTTTGGAAGTCAACCTGACCATACCAAGATCCTTTAAAGTATGCCTGTTGTTAACTCGGCCACAGTCAAGTGCATGGCTGTGCTTGTACAGTGATCTTCATCAATGCTGCAAGCAACAATAAAATATTGAGAATTTCCTAAATGTCCACTTTCCTCCTCTGGTAGCCATCTTCTCTTCGAAGAGTGACCATTGCTTCTTTACCCAGGAATATAGGAAATGTAGGAATGGTAAGAAAATCCCTAAGTGTTCTTAACTAAATAAATTCATTTTCATTTGGCAAAAATATACACTTCGCTAATTTTTTTTTTTATCATTTCTTTAACATCTGAACTTCTCAAGGCATCTGGGATGGAAAATAATGAGCGATTCAATAGGAGGTCAAGCAGTTGGTGAGTATAATTTTATGGCTGCTCTTTACTTTGAACCTTACTATTTTATAATTGGGCAAAAGTAAATGAGTATGTGAAATGAGAGATATAGTGACATTTGATTTGTACAGAGCATAAGTACAATAAATGATTATGTAAATTGGTAAATGATCATAAATTTTTTATTGTGAATTAGGAGGTGTGATTATGCCAGGAAAAAATTAATTATCACATATGATTTTTATATTGATTTAAACAGTAGCAAATAAATTGATAATGGCTACGGATGTATTTGATTTGACTAGTGGCTATAATCATCTTTATTTAGGCGTATTTTGGGGTCAAAGCAGAGTGAACACCGTCCCTCATTACATCGATTTATTAGCACCTATTCCTGGGCAGATGCTGAAGAAGAAAAATGTGAACTAAAGTAGGTGAAGCTTGGTGTGTCTAATTAACCTGACATGAACTGGGGCATGAACAATGGGAATCACTTTTTCTCCGCGGAGATGAGATAAAAAAGATAATTCCTTGTAAAAGACTTTCATAGACTTTCACGCTTGTCACTCTCAAAACGGCAAGGTTTGAGGTCTCACGCTAGAAAAGACCGTGGAGTTTGCCAGGTTTGTGAAGATAATTTTTTCCTATCTAGATGTGTGGCCATTAGGCGGAAAGGTCAATCGAGAGCCATAGAAGTAAAATGTTCATCTATTTAGATTTTAAGAAACATTAAATATATATGCGACATATGTGTATTCCATAACACAGGGAGATATGTATCATGTATATACATCCAGTCTCCATTTCTGTAAAGTCAGAGTAGGGAAACGTCAAACTCTGGATCACTGTCTCTTTATCTAGTAAACTAAACAAATAAAAAATACTTCCATAGTAAAAAGAAAGGGCAAGAGACCATGAAGAAATGTCGCCTCTAAGACCTTGGGTGATTAGACAGAGTGCTTAACTTTACATGGTCTCGGTTTTCTCACGTATTGAACTGAGAGCTCTTAGTGAAATGATTCTCCGCCCCTTTTACACACTGAGTGCCTCCTTCTGATACAGTCTATGCCCAATCTTAAGGAACGCAAGCAAGATGTGGTGCCCGCCCTCAAAGTACTGCTTTTTGTTTTGTTTTTCTTTTTATAAGTCCGAGTTGCATGTGTTGAAAACTCTTTTCAGATTTAGAGTTAACATAATAGGTCTTTTTTGGGCTGGGTGAAAAAAAAACTCAAGAGGTTCCTTCAAAAGAGTATAATTAAAAAAAAAACCAAAAGATCATCATCTATTTTTTGCCTTTTCTTAGTGTGGTATGCTTTCCACTGAGAAGTCTTTATAAACAAAAATACATTGAGAATTTTACAAAAATGGAATTTATTTTGGCTTTGGGCCTTGTTTTTTTAAAAATGAAAGTCTATCATAAATGCTTGACTGTCTATCATAAATGTTTGACTGAAAAAAATCTTTGAGACACATTTCCCTTCAGCAATAGTGAGGTCATTATGAGCTTGGAATTTCAAGTCCAAGTAGGAACTTCATTAGAGAATGAAACAATGAAACAATTGTGTTTTGTTTTATCCTTTTTAAATAATATGATTTGATTTAAAATACAGTCAGTCCAATTGCTAGTTCTCAGTTCACTGAGTACTAGTGAACTAGTAGCAAAAGTACTAGCTTTTATTTAACTAACTTTACATTGAAAATATTTTCTTTTCTTTTTTTTTTTTGAGACAGAGTCTTACTCTGTTGCCCTGTGTAGAGTGCTATGGTGTCACAGCTCACAGCAACCTCCAACTCCCAGGCTCATGCAATCTTCTTACCTCAGGCTCCATGTAGCTGGGACCACAGGTGCCCGCCACAATGTCCAGCTAATTTTGCTATTCTTTTAGTAGAGATGTGGGTCTTGCTCTTGCTCAGGCTGGTCTTGAACTCCTGAGCTCATGCAATCCACTTGCCTTGGCCTCCCAGAGTGTTAGGCATGAGAGATTATAGGCATGAGCCACTGTGCCGGTCTACATTGAAAAAATTTTCGTAAATTATTAAGATTTTTAGAGAAAGAGATGAATTTTAATGTTAGCCCAAGTTAGCACTGATTAGAGAAAAGGGTAAAATCAACTGCTAATATAGGATATTTAAAAACGTGGTAGAATGTTTAATAATAAGGAAATATGTTTACTGTGTATTGAATGAAAAAATATCAAGAGGAATAAGCATGGTATCCACATTTGTTCTTAGAGTGTGGTTAAGTGCATATATATACCTACAGAGAAAGAAATCACAGTAATAACAGTGATTAATTATGAGTGGTGAGGTTAATTTTTATATGTTCTTTGTAAATTTCCCCCTTTTTTCATATCTTTGGCTAACATCTCCACTTAAGACACAAACATTATTTTTCTAATTAGAGAAAGTTATTTCTGAAAATTCAATTCCTAGAAAAGGCTTAAATTGTAAATTTGGTGGCTTAACTCTCAGAGTCAGATATTTATCAAATCTTCTTAAAGCAAAACATACCTTTGTGAGCCTCTTAAGTTATACTGTAAAATGTAGCAAGATTTTATAAATACTTCTGACATATTATCCTGCACTTCAGATATTTAAAAACCATATTTATTTACAGAACTAAAGATGACTCAGAACCACCAGGAGAAGAAATAGTAGAAAGGACAAGGAAGCCAAGTCTTTCTGAAAAGAAAAACGCTCCGTCCAAGTGGCAAGTCTCTTCCGTGTAAGTGTCGGACTTGACAACGGGCTACCGTCCTGGTGGACTGGGAAAGGGCAAAGCAGTATTAATTTTAACCAATTTACTTTACTAAAAGACATGTCTAATTGTTATATGTAAGGTGAATAACAAACTTTGTGTGGTCTACAGCAGTTATCCTTGAACTATGTTACAAAGGAGGCAGGAGAGTTTATAAGAAACTTGACTCTGGAACCAGACAGCTGAGGTTTGAATTCCAGCTCTCTAGCTAGCTGTGAGACCTGGGCAAGTTCATTTGAATAGCAACTTCAAGTTCATTCAAGTAACAACGTCATCTATTAGATGAAGATGATACTAGTACCCATGTCACAGTGTCTAGCACAGCGTTAACTATTTTTCAAAGACTTAAATGATGCTCTAATACCTTTTTCAGTGGGTGTTTCTAAAAGAAAGTTTAAATTATAGTATAGTAAAAGTAGGAGTATGGTAAGAAATGTGACATGTTTCTATATAGTAATCCCCCCTTATCCATGGTTTCACTTTCATGATCCAAAAATAGGTTGAGTAAAGTACTCAAGATATTTTGCAAAGGAGAGTGAGACTACATTAATGTAACTTTTTATTACAGCATATTGTTATAACTGCTCTATTTTCTTACTAGTTATTGTTAGTCTCTTACTGTGCCTAATTTATGAATTAAATTTTATCATATGTACATCTAGGAAAAACCATACTATATACAGTGTTGAGTAATATAGGAATTCACTGGGGGTGGGTGTCTTGGAACATACCCCCTGAGAATACGAGGGGGACTACTGTACACATACATAAATATATACATATATGTCCTGCTCTATCCAGTAAATTATATTTTTGTTTCCACTGTAGGAATCAAAGAATGAGATAAGTTCTTGTATGTACATATTAGGAGTTAAATACTGCCGAAACCGTGTAATTTTCAGATTCTCATTATACCACATCATTTCTTTTTTTTTTTTGTATTTTTTTTTTTTATTGAATGTTAACTATGTACATTAATGCACTTCTGGGGTACAGTGTGGGGTTTACACATGCATTCTGAAATACTTCCATCGAACTGGTTAACACAGCCTTCATGTCATTTTCTCAGTTATTGCTTTAAAACGTTCACATTCTACTCTTAGAAAGATTCACCTGTACCCCTGTTTTTTTCTTTTGAGACAGGGTCTCCCTCTGTCTCCCAGGCAGAAGTGCAGTGGCACCACCATGGCTCCCCGAAGCCTTAAACTCCTGGGCTGAAGTGATCTTACCACCTCTGCTTCCCAAGGAGTGGGGACTATGTGTGCCTGCTACCGTGTGTGGCTAATTTTTTCACTTTTTTGTAAAGTCTTGCTATATTTCTCAGGCTATAATCTAATAATTTGGAAAGGAGGGGGGCTGATTCTGTCCCAAACCAAAATGATAAATCATAATATGCAGATTATAAGGCAGTCCTGGCAAAAGGAGCGTTTCTCATAACAAGTTATTAATTACCCAATTCTGTACTTGTATCTTCCTCGTAGTTATGACACCATAGCTTCCTGGACAGCCACTGTCAAGACTTCTCTCGGAAAGGCTAACAAGGCGCTCTGGCTGTCCGTCCTGCTCATCGTCCTGCTTGCGGCTCTCATGAGCTTCCTCACAGGCGGGTTCTTCCAGAAGTCGGTGGACGCTGCTCCCATACAGGAAGAGGACTCCTGGATATCTCTAGAACACATCTTGTGGCCGTTTGCCAAACTCCGACACAACGGGCCACCCCCAGTGTGACAGCAGCACACGCTACTATCTGTATCTTGATTTTTAAAGTTCCAGTATCTGAACTTTGTAAATTAGTAACTTTTAGCTGGGAAAGTACAGAATGAAACCAGAGGTTTTCAGAATGACTGTAAGATATTTTATTAATCCATGCCCTCTTTTTCCAATTATCTCTTCAACTAAAATACAGTGAGGATGAAGCCTGCCTGCAATGTTTTAAAGAGTTTTTGAGGAAGAAATATATATTGTTTTGTTAAAGTTTACTTAAATAAAGATCATTCAAATCTTTATATGGTGAAAGTTGAAATTCTCAATAGGCTAAGTACTAAAGGTAAAAAAAAACCACTTGGCTCAAAATAGAATTTGAATAGAAAATGTTGATCAGATAATTTTAAGAGCTTATCTGAAATATATTCACTCATTGTACTTTATTGAAGAAATACCTGCTTTTTTGCCAACATACTTGATTTTTCATACTGATGACAGCTTCTGAGTGGAGATCAGGAGTAGCTGAGCAGTCTTGTAGAAAGGAGCATCTGGCACACACAGGCAAGAGACTGACAGTCGGAACTCCTGATTTTCTCCATTGCTTCCTTAGAAGCGAAATCCTTGACCATGTGATACAAAGTAGAGTGAAACTCCGTTTCTTCTTTAAGTGCTTCAGAGAACGCCTCACTCTCTTCATTGATCTTAAGCATTTGTGCTCTGTCGCCAGTAAACAATAAAAGGTCCCAATTAGGATTCTCAGGCCATTCTTCAGTAAGATGTTCCTTCACCTTAAAAGAAAAAGGGAAATTAAAAAAAAAATCCATTACTAGTTCCTCTTCTGTTAAGGATTTTGGTAACAGTATTAGCTGAAGAGCTCAACTCAG
This sequence comes from Galago senegalensis, assembly GCA_963575145.1. Taxonomy (NCBI): domain Eukaryota; kingdom Metazoa; phylum Chordata; class Mammalia; order Primates; family Galagidae; genus Galago; species Galago senegalensis. The sequence continues at coordinate 17,261 of CAUYTI010108390.1, read as the reverse complement.
TCTTCACAATTGCTGAAGTTAAATATTCTGGGCGGCGCCTGTGGCTCAGTGAGTAGGGCACCAGCCCCATATACTGAGGGTGGGGGTTTGAACCTGGCCCCGGCCAAAACTGCAACAAAAAAAATAGCCAGGCGTTGTGGTGGGCACCGGTAGTCCCAGCTACTTGTGAGGCTGAGGCAGGAGAATCACCTGAGCCCAAGAGCTGGAAGTTGCTGTGAGCTATGACGCTATAGCACTCTATGGAGGGCAACAGAGTGAGTAAGAAAATAAATAAATAAATAATAATAAAATAAAAATAAAATAAATAAATAAAAATAAAAAATAAAAGAAATATTCTTAATGTCCCATTATTGAATTTTTTTAAAACCATGAAACTGTTCACACTTGGTGCTTAGGGACCACATGTATTAATTCATGCAGCAAATATTTATTGAATGCCTGTCATATTCTAGGTGCTAGAAATATAAAAGCAAAACAAAACATAGAAAAAAAGGAATATAAGTAAATAACACTGTAACAACAAAAACCTTCCCTCAAGCAGCTTCCATTTGAGTGAGGGAAACATGATAAACAAGAACAATAAAGACAGTGGCTTGTCTATGCTGCAACATTCACCAGTTAGCTTTTAGAATTGGAAATTTTCTCTACCAGCTAAGAATACTGGTCAGAAGGTTAAACTGGACCCTCCCAGGAGAGAGTCTGTGAATCACAGACATGTTCATGTTAAAGGCTTCCCTTTGTTCTTGAGTCTACACGGCCTGAAGTCAAGAGCACTTGATACCATAATGGACAACAAAGGCATTTCATATTTTTGACAAACTTAAAAAAAAATTGAAGACTTAAAACTCCATTTTGAATGTTTTTTGTTTCTACCTGTTGCCCTGGTAGAGTGCCATGGGGTCATGGCTCACAGCAACCTTATGCTGTTGGGTTTGAGCAATCCTCCTGCTTCTGCCTCCCAAGTAGCCGGACTTGAGGTACCCACCACAATGCCAAGCTATTCTTTTTTCTTCTGTTTTTTTGTAGAGATGGGAGTCTCCCTGAGCTCAGGTGATCCACCCATCTGGGCCCTGTTTTTATGTTTTTAAAAGCCAATACTTACTTTATCTTCTTTTGGAGGACAAAGTAGTTTTATGGGTTTTTACATAGTACTATACCTTAAATACAACTTTTGAAGAAGTACATTCTAAGTTCCACTTGCTCCAACCAAATGCAAAAGCAGAACTTAGTAGGGCCATTTGTCGATAAGCTTTCACTTCTACCAAAGGAATCTGTTAATATAAAAACAAACAAAACTAGTTTCAGAGCCTCTCAACAAGTCTCCCTTACATCTTTGGCCTCTTTCAGTCTATTCTCAACCCAGAAGGATCCACTTAAAATTGTAAGTCAGAGGACACAGCTCCTCTTTCAAAGCTGAGCAAAGGCTTGTCCTTCCTCTTAGAGCAGAACCAAACTTAACGAAGACCTCCAAAGCCCTCTCTGATCTGACACCTCCACCCACGACCCCATGTACACCCATGGCCTCTCCGCCTTATCTCATTTTCTTCTCCTCTGCTCTCTCAGGTCCAGGCCTCCTTGCTGCTCCTCCAGCCCTCAAATCACACCAGCCATGCCCTCAGAGCTCTTGCTGTAGCTGTTCTCCCTACCTGGAAGCTGCTTCCCAAGATATACACTTGGCTTACTTCCTACCTTCAAGTTTTGCTCCAATCTCACTGCGCCCCGACACCCTATTGAATATCGTACACTGCTCAACCACACGACTCCTGATCTACCACTTCTTACTTCCACAGCACTTTTCACCTTTTAGTACACGAGATGGGTTGTTTTTCCCTTTTCTACTATGATGTAAACTACACAAGGGCAGGGACCTGTTTTATTCACTGACATCCTAATCCTCTAAAACAGTGTCCAGCATATTCTACATTCAGAAAAAAAATGTTTCCTTGAATATTCTGAAAACATGAAGAGGATACTACATTCAACACTGCAGAGTAACAAGTGATTTGAGTTACTAAAATCAAGGGGTTTTCTTCATGTGTGTGTATATATACATAACCTTAGTTACAGGATTATTTTCAAATGTTATATGAATATATACCTATACTGCCATTTTCTGGTACATTCATAAACATGTTCTTGAGTACAGAACTCTTCTGCCTACAAACATACTTTTCATGATTAGAAGGCACTTGGCATCTTCACTAACATATTACAAATGTTTACTAAAAATCTGCCATATTCTAGAAATATGCTAGGTTCTAAAAGAATTAGAACAGCCCCCATCCTCAATAAGCTCACAGTTTAACCTAGAGGAATCTTATTTAACTAAAACCTTACATGACTGCTCTATCACATAAACTAGAAAACTAGAAAATGGACAAATTCCTGGACACAACCTCCAAAGACTCGATCAGGAAGAAAGAGAACTCCTGAATAGATCAAAATGAGCAGTGAGAAGGAAGAAGTCATAAAAAAAAGTCTCAGGTTTCAAAATCAATGTAGAGAAATCAGCATTATTATACACTAAGAAGAGTCAAGCTGAGAGTCAAATCAAAGACCCACTAGCATTGAGTACCTAATCCATACCTAATAGCTACAAGGAAAATGAAATACTTAGAAATATACTTAACCAAGACGCTGCCGTATGTCTACAAAGAGAACTACAGAACATTGAGGAAAGACATCACAGATGATGCAAACTAATGGGAAAACATATCATGCTTTTGGATTGGTAGAAGAATATTGTTAAAACATTGCCATAGTACCCAAAGTGATTCACAGATTCAATGCAATCCCTATCAAAAATGAACATCATATTTCACAGATCTAGGAATACTAATTCTATGCTTCATTTGGAACCACAGAAGAGCCCAGCCCAGACTGTTCCCTGTGCTGGCTAAGCCCATTCTTAAAGCCCAGCTTTAAGAGCAAATCTTAAGCACGACGAACAGCATGGTATTGGTCCTAAAACCTAATGAATAACATGAACCATTATACAGACATGGAGGCTCTGCTAAGAAAACAAAGGAAGTGGGTCTTGTACATTGGTGGTCCTTGTATGTGTTTAATTTTACTTAATTTATTATGTTTAGGAAAGCATAGGGTTTTCACCCTTTTGAGAGATCTTACATGTATTCAGTCATGGAAAAAGAAACAAAATACATAAAGCGAGAAGTCACTTAGACAACCTTTGCAATAAGCTGGCCAGCGGTGGTATGCTCCATGTGTCAAAGGCAGATCATACACAGGTTTACTTTATTAACTTCAGAGAACCCTGGATTTCTGCTCTTTGCACTTATTCTTTCCTTCTTTTCTAACTATACAATCCTGTATAGGTGAACATAAAACTCAGGGTCTATATACTATTACACAAAATTTAACACTTGCTAACATTCTACTGTCTATTACATGAAATTGGCAAAGACTCCTTGCCTTATTGTTCGCAGAAACATAGAAATGAGAGTGTCCGCTGGGGAAGATGTTCAAGCCAGCTTCTTTCAAAGCATTAATGAAACAGAAAGAAGTCATCCATTTTCCTTCCAAAATAGGGAAATCTTCTTTTATGTCTTGTAGTTTGATTGATGATAACATGCAGAGGTTTTCCTAGTTTAAGAGAAAAGAAGGATTTATACAAGTTGAAATTATTACTTCATTTTAGGTCTAGCCTCTGGATTTTTGTATTGTTTTTATTTTATTTATTTATTTTTTGCAGTTTTTGGCAGGGGCTGGGTTTGAACCCACCACCTCCAGTATATAGGGCTGGCACCCTACTCCTTTGAGCCATAGGCGCTGTCCTTTATTTTATTTTTTTAAAGACAGCGTCCCAATTATGTCACCCTCGGTAGACTGCTGTGGTGTCACAGCTCACAGCAACCTCCAACTCTTGGGCTTAAGTGATTCTGTTGCCTCAGCCTCTTGTGTAGCTGAGACTACAGGTGCCGGCCAAAACGCCCAGCTATTTTTTTCTGGTTGCAGTTGGCATCATTATTGTTTAGCTGGCCCAGGCCAGGTTCGAACCTGCCAGCCTTGATGTATATGGCTGGTGCCCTACCTACTAAACTACAGACACTGCCAACTTTGTATTGTTTTTAAATAATTTATCACTATATTAAAAAGAATGCAGACCAGGGTGGCAGTGGGGGAAGGGGAGAGCAGAAAGAAGGAAGGAGGGCAGGGGGAGTCTGGGGGTCACCGTGTGTGATACACCTTTTGGGAGTGGGACCAATCATAAGAGGGACTTTACCTGACAAATGGAATCAATGTAACCTGGTTCTCTGTGCCCTCAATGAATCCCCCATAACTAAAAAAAAAAAAAAAGAATGTAGGGCAGGTTTGCGTTAGGGCTGATCTGGAAACTCCAGCACAAGTCCCCATGTTACCGTGATTAGTTTATTCTCTTGGGCACATCTGAACAATCAAGGGAATGTGCTGGCTAAAGATCTCCCAAGTCTCTTTTGATTTTATAAGTTATGATCTAAGTGTCTGCATAAGTTCACATTGAATTAAAACAGCTATTTGACAAAAATTATGACTAATTTCACACATCATTCCTGATTTTTCACATATGTAAAATCAAACTTAGTGATGCAAAAGTATTTTCCAGTTTCAATGTTTCCCAAAGTGGCAGTTTGAAGGTATAGAGCAGGCGTCCTCAAACTACGGCTCGTGGGCCACATGCAGCCCACCCAGGATATTTATCCAGCCTGCCGGGTGTTTTTGCTGCCACTGCCTGTCCTGCCTAGCAGCTGACTCTTCCCAGGGCCCGCAGTCCGGCCCTCCAACGGTCTGAAGGAAAGTTTAAAAAGTTTGAGGACCCCAGGTATAGAATTCACATCTACCATCTGAATTATTTTCAATGTTAATATATTTTAATTAACCCAATATATAAAAAAATATATTTCAATATGTAATCAATATAAAGTTAATATCGAGACAGTTCACATTCTTTTTCTCATGCTAAGTATTCTAAATCTGATGTGTATTCTACATTTACACAACATATTAATTTGGACTTGTCACATTTCAAAAGGTCGATGACCACATGTGGTTAGTAGCTACCTTATTAGACAGCATAGATGTGCCTTTGAAATCTATCTGAAAATGCACAATGAGCCATCTTTGGTGTTTCAATCTTCACATTAATAAATGAACATTGTGAAGGTGTTTTTAATCTTTTCATGAAGTTAGAGGAAGAGTCTTTGCACTGGAGGCTTCAGGGCTGCTGGGGTGGTAAGGAGGAAGCCTGACAAAGGCTCTAGAACTATCACGCTTACATGGTTTTAGAAAGGTCACTCAACCTCCTGACCTCTTCGGGCATTAGTTCCCCTCTACAGGATGTAAGGATAGAATAGAAGCATCTTACAGGCTTTTGTAGATTGATGATCCTGAGCTCCCCATCTCCTTTCTCATCAAGTTTTAAAAGCAAAGCTTAACAATATTCTAGTCTTCCTGCTGCATTCATAAGATATTCCAGGCTATCTCTTTTTTTAAAAAACGTTAAGACTTATTTTACGTATCATAAAAGTCACCCATTTCAAGTGTACAATCAGATGATTTTATGTAACTTCCTGAGTAGTGCATGTATCAGTCAGTTTTAGAACATATTCATTCCTCCCAATAAGACCCCTATGCCCATTTACAGTTAATCCCCAGTCCCACCCTCAGGCCCAGGCAACCACTAACCTATACTTTTCAGGCTATGTAATTTCTGACAAAGGAGAAACAGAGCCTCATTCAGAAAGAAACCACCCTCAAAGGGGATTTCAAATGGCTGGATGATATGGACCAGGGAGCCTCTTAGAGCATGGACATGCTCTGACATTCCCACTTGCAGCCATGCTTGTCGGGTCCTTAGTTGATCTATCCCTAGTAACTTCAGGGTTTCAGCCTCGATGTTTACATGTTATTGCCTATTTAATTATTCAACTAACATTTCATTTAAAAATTACAACCCAAGGTACATTTTAAATGTATTTATAAAAGACATTTCAATATACAGAGGGTGCCAAAAAATATATACACATTTTAAGAAAGGAAAAACTGTATTAAAATGGTAATACTCAGCATGTACAGATAACGTTAAAATGGTAATACTCAGCATGTACAGATAATGTTTGTTACCTTGTATATTGTATCGTGCATCTCTTGTAATTGCAGAAGTCAAACATGACTTGGGTATTACCATTTTAATACAGTTTTTCCTTTCTTAAAATGTGTATATATTTTTGGTACCCTCCACACACATCAGCAGTGATTAACTGCTTTGACAAAGAGGTGATTGATGGTAACTCACCTTAATATGTATTTGAATCTCAGTAAATACTGTGGTCACAGTCAAAAGCACTTTATTGACATCCAGTGGTCTTAGTTCCCATGACCGGTATGGCATGTTAATATGAGTATCTTGAATCAAGGTAACAGGGCCAAAGGTTTCGAGGCTGAATGTTATTAGTCTCTCTTTTTGTTCATAAGATATATTGCTGATGCCATCAGTTGTCCAATGTTGATCTTTATAGTAAATGAAGAAAGTGACATTAGTTTCATTTTTTTCCTATAAAAAATAAAATGAATGAAGCCACCCAAATAATTGATTGCTATGTGGATAAACTGATCTTTTACATTTGGAGTAGGATCTCAACAAAAGGCCAACTTTGCTGGGAGAGTTCCCCTGCTTACAAGATCAAGTACAAATTCTGCATGGTAGGGAAGACTAAGGAAATTTGGTCTCACTTCTGGGGCTCCGTCCCTGGCTGCTTCTCACACCTGCTTTCAGCTCTGCTTTTCCCCTTCCCCAACAACATCATATATCCCTGGACCTTTGCACACGCAAATCTTTCTTCCTAGACTACTCTTACCTCATAAAGAAAACTCTCACCTGTTTTAAGCATACAATTAAGTTATTTTTTATAAATTTACCCAGTTATACAATCACCATAATCTAGTTTTAGAACATTTTTATCCCCCTAGTAAGATTCCTTATCTTTTTACAGTTAATTCCCATTCCCACCTCCAGCTTCCAGCAACCATTAATATATTTCTAGTATGTAAATCTCTTCACAAATACATAAATGTAAAACAACCTTAAAAGCAAAGATATACAGCTTTTCTTGTTTCATCACATTTGTTGCTTTTAAAAACTATACACCTTTCATCAAGAATCCCAAAGACTGCATGCATTAATTAACAAGATTAAGACCTTTCAAAATTCAGTGAACCTACACCAAAGGAAACATTACCGATTAATAAATCATCAGCTTATATATTTGTTGGTGGTACGTCTAACTTACATTTTTACTTCAATTATTACTTGAAAAAGTAATAATTTCCCATGGTTCAAGAATCAAATATTTATTTATTTATTTATTTTGAGACAGAGCCTCAAGCTGTTGCCCTGGGTAGAGTGCTGAGGCATCACAGCTCACAGCAACCTCCAACTCCTGGGCTCAAGCGAGCCTCCTGCCTCAGCCTCCCAAGTAGCTGGGACCACAGGCACCTGCCACAATGCCCGGCTATTTTTTGGTTGCAGCCGTCATTGTTGTTTGGCAGTCCCAGGCTGGATTCGAACCTGCCACCTTAGGTTTATGTGGCTGGTGCCTTGCCACCTGAGCCACAGGTGCCGAGCCAAGAATCAAATATTTAAAAAGGCATATAGTGGCTAGTTTTCCTCTTTCACATGTTTCCCATTTTGCCTAGACCTCATCCCCAATACTTATTTGCAATTTATAAACAATTAACATTAAAATTATCAAATATTTAATTACCCACATCTGAAGTATTTGATTATTTCATGAGATGATGGGTTTTTCATTTGTTTGTTTTTTATTTGCTAAACTACCTTGATATTTCCATTCATTGCATATTTTTAAAATATAATAATATAACCATAAAGTAATTGTTCAGAGACTGTGGCAGATATAAACACTTTAGAAATCTGTATTACAAAACTCAACAAATTTTAAAACTCCAAACCCTCTTTATTCCCATGATGAGCAAAAAGAACAAGACTGTAGAAAAGCATAGACGTATGTAAGATAATACACTCGACTTCTATATTGCATTTTCTGTTTCAACTTGAAGACTTCATAATTATGCCCCTTCTTACTATATAACAACTGGTTAAGGCACTGCTGTACCTTCAGCATTCCATCTTACAACCACAGGGTCCTCAAAAAACATTACATTGTCATGAACCCGAAGCGTGACCTCCACGGGTGGGAAAGCGTTCTCTACCTCCAAGTCTTCTGTGGTTTCTGGAGGATATGTGAATTTCTGTAATCCTTCTTTGAGTATCTTTAAAAAATGACCCAAACCACACAAAGTTAGAAGTTGACTGTTAACAGTTAAAAATGCAAACATTATTGATAAACTATATAGATTTTTTAATAAACACTGCAGTTTGGTCTCATTTATCTATAGGTTGACTAACAATATCACAACAAAATTTAAAAAGATAAGTGATTGAGGGGAAAAAAGCACTAACTTTGAATGTGATTATGGAACTTCCTATGGGCCAGTTCTCTGCTGGGCTTAGTCATCATTTTATTCCTCCAAGCAATTCTAAAGGCCTGTATTTCACAAAGACAATACTTAAGAGTAATTTGCCAAAGATTAAAAATGACTTTGAGGAGCCACCAGACTCAAACCCAGATTGATGGGACCCCAGATCACATGACATGTGGGTGAAGAGAGAAGAAGTCTAAGAGCCTTTGGAGAAGCCCAGAATGAATGGAGGAAAGTGAACTAAGCAGGCAGCAAAGTTTTCTGGGATAAGGTAGATCTGTATGTTACTTGAATGCAGCAGAGAAGAATCTAGGGTGGTGATGGGGGGGGGGATTAAAAATGTCAGAAAATAGAGAAAAAATCAGATTGGGCAAAATTCTAGAGGAGGTGGGAAGTTACTGAGCAAAGCCTTGAAAAAAGGAAGAAGGCCTCTTTGCTGTAGGAGAGAAACAATAAGTTTGAAGGAGGATTCTTTGGGTTCAAATGAAGAACATGGAGTGTTCTTGGGACATTCTGATAAAATTCAAGTACAATAAATCTTTAAATATACCCTTGAAAACTCTAGCTCAGGCTGGGACCTACTTATGGACAAAAAGGATATTAAAATTTTACTGGGAGGGGCAACTAGAAAAAAAAATGTCTATCAAGGACCTCTGGGGGTCAATAACAAGAAAAAGAAAGTTGATAATACTTCTCTAATGTACCAAGGTCCTTAATGGACGGGATTGTGGGTGAGAAGTACCTTTCAATCTGCGTACTTGTTCTGTGGGAGGGGAGGTGGTTGGGTATGACAACATAACTGGGCATGTATGGTAGAATGCTAGACTATCATTTTAAAAGCTAATTGATATATGTTTACAATCCTACATTGATACAGGCTTACAATATCTATGAGTTCCAATTTTAAAATTCATATTACTTTAGATTCTTTTTCTTCAGTATCTGATTCGAATTTTCAATTCTCATATATTTAAGACTATGTAAAATTACATTTTTTCCCTTTGTGCTTGTTTAATAGGGTTAAAGCTCATTAGAGGTTACATAATTTGAAATAAAGCAAAAGTGTGAGTAACTATATTACTTGTAAGTTTTGATTCAAGAATCAACCTACTTCCACAATCATCCAGCCCTTTGCTGGTTTACACTGTGGAGGAAGCTCCAAAATATCCAAGTGATATATTCCACCCAGGGTTGTGAACTGGCATATATCCACCTCGTCATCTTCAAATGCAAGTGGCATTTCAGGAGCATTCTCAATCTGCAACAAGTGTGCTAAAAATAATCAGATTAGACAGTTTCTAAATAGATCACAAAATCTTTGTATTTGCTTAGGAGGAAAATGAAAAAATTCATTTCATTCATTCCTTAATACTGGTAAGGAAGTTTTTATTTAACTAGCTATTAAAACTTTTCAAAAAGTGGATAACTCAGAACTATTCATAGAACTAATCTTGGAGTACAGGGGAGGGCTTCATTTTTATTTCATATACCAACATTTTAGAAATTTGCATACAATAAGTATGGGTTACTATTAAAAGGAAAACAAAAATATATTTTATAGAAGATATAAATCATGGTTTAACCCCAAATTTGATAACTGACTAATTTCTTTTTTTTTTTGAGACAGAGCCTCAAGCTGTGGCCCTGGGTAGAGTGCCATGGCATTACAGCTCACAGCAACCTCCAACTCCTGGGCTCAAGCGAGTCTCCTGCCTCTGCCTCCCAAGTAGCTGGGACCACAGGCGCCCGCCACAACGCCCGGTTATTTTTTGGTTGCAGCTGTCATTGTTGTTTGGCGGATCTGGGCTGGGGATTTGAACCCGCCACCTTAGGTGTACGTGGCTGGTGCCTTAGCCGGTTGAGCTATAGGCGCTGAGCCAATCATCCCAATTTTCAAAGGGGATAACCGAAGCCACCCTGAGCACTGGTGGGCAGCTGTTGTAAGGCATATGCTCCTGGCTTCCATCTCTTCATAAGGCTTTCTGCTACAAAACAGGACTTAGGTGACAGTTGCATTTTTAATTTCTTCTTCCTAAATTAGAAGACTTCCTTAACTTTTCCTATAGCACCATTAAACTTAAAAATCCCTCGGGACCCAGAACATCCACTGGATTCTCAAGGAAGACCTCTGACAATTTGCACCCTTCTTTTGCATTTGAGTCAGTGACTACGTTTTTCTTCTTTATCATTGTTTTTTAATCAGCGGTTCGCTTGAGCATAACTTAGATTGTGTTGGTGCTGGGATGTACGATTGTGTTGGTGCTGAGATGTACGTCCCGTAGCTCTGGTGCCCCTAAAAACATCTTAGACCATCGTCAGCATCACTGGCTCACACTCAATGCCGGCAAACCCTTCTGTTGTCCTTAAAAAAAGCCTCCTTGGTTTTCTACTCATTCACCCTCTTGTGTGGCTTCTCCTTCCCTCACTCACTTGGCTTACTTTCTCACTATCTCTTATCATCCTCCTTAGACATTATTTAGCTCTGCTAAGATAACTCAGCACTAACTTGGTAGCTAACTGCTCTGTTAAGGCCCACATTTCTCCCAACTGGGACGTTCCTAACTGGTTTCCTGGTATGTCTTCTGTGGTGGGAAGACTGCTAGCCTCCCGTGGGCAAGTCTAGTCATTTGTTATTTATTAGTTATATCGATCACCACCCCCAGAGGAATGACAGAAATCCTGGCACAGATATTAACTCCAAAATACAGAACAAATTTCATCCGCCAAGAGCTATTTCAAACACTGTTCAAAAGATTAGAGAAAGGCCAGGACAACTTCACCCTTCATTTTTTTGTCTGACCTATTTCTACCTTCCCTGTCTGAATTGTTAAAAATGTTCTATATTATTTTTCAAGACAAGCCTCCTAGCCAAAAAAAAAAAAACCTCTTTATGAACATTTTTATTGGATTGAGTCAGGGCCTATCTCCCAAAACTTGCCTGCAGGGAGCTCCAGGGAGCCAGGAGTGTGGGGTGAGGGCACTTCTGGCTGAGCAAACCCCCAAACATATCACCAAACCTCCTTGTTCCTCTGTCTTTTATGCAACCACTACCCAGCCCATTTCTTATCCAGCAGATTCAATTTATAGCGTTTCATCGTCCAGGAATGGCACTATAGGCAATTCATACCTATCAATCCATCGAAAAAGAAGCTTATAATCCTCTGCAGTTTCAACTGAATAAGAAAACTTAGGTTGTGCATTGATTTCTTTTGTCAGTCAACCAATACTTATTGAGTGCTAAACCCAGTTCCAGGTGCAGAGTTGGGTACCGGGAATTATTGGAGCAGATAAGACAGCGGGAATGCCTGCCTTTGTGAGGCGTACTATCTGGCCTCTGCCTCCCTTTCTACAATCATCTCTCCTGGTAGGTATGGAATTAAAGAGGACAATATTTGCTCACAAAGTCATTCAGCAAATGAAAAAGGCAGTGCCAGTCTGTGGCTACGGCAGAGCTCTGGAAGGCTTAGGTAATATTAAGCAAAGTGAATTTCCCTTTGTACCATCACAATGACTGTAAGTGCCTACAGAAATGGCCGCTTACCAAGTCAGTAATAACGTTTATAAAACATATTGCAGATTCTGGAAGACAGCCACTGAGTGAATTGCAAAATGTAAAACTTTTCCCTATCTGCCTACCCAATTCATCTGAAAATTGAGCATTATTCCTTAAGGAAAAACAGGAACTAGCCATTTAAACAGAGTTACTTATTTTGAACTGTCTTAAGGGTAACTGGGCACAGCAGTTATTGATGAGAAAGAATAGTAGCCCTCCAGAGAGTTGGGCAATCAGCGTGGAAGCTCTTTAGATACAGACAGAACTTCCGTATTTCAGTTAGAATCTATATGAACTTCCCCTAATCCAAGGGGGCTGTGCTCTGCAGAGATTTGCAACTGGCGGTGTTGTAGTAAATCAAACAAGAGATGAGCATTCTAGTCACACCATGATTGAACAGAAAGCCAGCCCCAAGAGCAAAAGCACATGCATGAGTTGACACACACAGAGTTGACATGGTGCCGCAGCCAAACATAAAGCAACACCTTTGGTTCAGTCACCAGATAGCCCTAAATTTGGTGTTTTGCCTCAAGTACCCAAAACATTAAGATAAATGGATTTTTACAATTTTTTCAACCTTTTGGGGGGTATCAAATGATTAGAATCAAATTTTCTCTCTTGCATCACACCAAAGTTAAGGTCAACCCAGAGGCAGAATGGATTGAACACATTTGTAATAATATCCTGAGACGGGCTAAAACCAAAGACGTGGTCTTTGCTAATAAGTAATTGTTCTTTCTGTGGTATTAAGTTCACGTTATGCATTACTTTCAGAGCATATCACTGAGGTTAATTCATTGTTACTTTCACACAAGCTTTGACGATCTCACGAGTTAGTTCATAACAAAGCAGGGATTTCAGAAAATCGATGGTTTCCATCTTTTCACTTCACGTTCTGAATTCTTTGGGATGATGAGATAAAAGAAATAAAAGACAAATAGACATGACTCTAGTGGCTTTCTGGAACATACTTAATATGTTCATTTGACTCTTGGTTGACATAAACCATAACTAATTCTTATTTGGGTTACCCTATAGCATATGGTATACAATACTCAACTAAACTACAAGCTTTTAAAGAAATCAATGAAAAAAATTACATAGTAACTTAACTCTCATATGCAGTACTGTGCCTTCAGCAACTCAGTAAATTACAAGTAAAACAATATAAAAGGGTGTGGGGAGTGGGGGAGTGTGGAACTCTGGGGCCATCTTTTTTGGGGGGGGACAGAGTCTCACTATGTCACCCTGGGTAGAGTGCCATGACATCACAGCTCACAGTAACCTCAAACTCTTAGGTTCAAGTGATTCTCTTGCCTCAGCATCCGAGTAGCTGGGACAACAAGCATCAACCACAACACCCAGCTATGTTTAGAAACAGGGTCTCACCCTGGTCAAACTGGTCTCAAACTCATGAGCTCAAGCAGTCAACCTGCTTGGGCCTCCCAGAGTGCTGGGATGACAGGTGTGAGCCACTGGGCGGGCTTCCTGGGGCCCCTTGTTAGAGCTGAGGGTCCTCAGGATGAGGGAGGGAAGAACAAAAAGGGCAGACACCCTCGAGTCCCGTCTCCTGTTTTCAAAGCCCTGGTCTCTCCTCCTGTGAGTAGTGAGGGGACAGTGGGTCTGTAAATACTGCCTACACCACTGAACTAAAGAGAACCCTAAATACAAAAGCTCAGCAGACAAAAGCCCGAGTTCGCTCTCAATAGCCTGCAAGTCTGGTGCCCGTGGGATGGCAGAAAGCCTGGCTTGCTCGCAGGATTATTCAGGGCCCTGCTTTCTTTTGTTTGTGTTCTGATGTCCCCTAAGGCTTATGTCATGGCTGGGCCCATGGGACACAGCCACAGTTGAGTCGTGGATGGGAAAGGAAGGACAAGCAGGTGTCTTTTTTATTTTTAAAGGGCTTTATTAAGATCTAAGACATACCATACAATTCATCCATTTAAAGTGTACAAGTCAATGGATTTTGGCAAATCATATCATTAGTATTTCAAACGGTAGCAAAATATATGTAACATAAAATTGGCCATTTTAACCATTTTTAAGCATATAATTCAAGGCACTAATTACATTCAGAATGCTGCATGACCGTTACTACTATTTCCCAAAACTTTCTCATAAAGCAAGTTTCTTTTAAACATGTGCTAGGGAGTTGTTTGTATTCCTCCCGTTCATTCTCCCTTGGTGAGATTAGCCACGTGGCTGCAACTAGCCGCAGGGAGACTTGGGAGAGTGATCTACCATGGGCAGCCAGGTAGGTACACAAACAAAGGACAGGACACTCCAGAGCTAAAAAGGTCTTGCTCTGTCACCTTGGCTGGAGGATAGGCTGTGATCATAGCTCACTGAAACCCTGAACTTCTGGACAGAAGTGATCTTCCTGCCTCAATTTCCCAAATCACAGGAATGATGGGCAGGAGCTGCCATGCCCAGCCAGGCTGTCATTTATATTTGACAGCAGCAAACAAACACTAACATTTTATCAAGGACCCATGAAACGGAAAATTGGGAGAGAAACAGGCTTTATCATTTTTATAACAATGGAAGCATCTTTTTCAATCATTATTTTGATTTTGAGTAGATAATTCACAGAGCACAAAATACAAAAGTCACCAAGGGGTACACAATGCTTCCCTCTGACCCCAGCATTACAGCTATCAGATGCCCTTTGCCAGTGACAACCATTATTGCCTATTTCTTGTATAGTCTTCCAGGGATATTTTTTGCATATAAAAGCACACCATCCCGTTTACGGACGCAGGGAACACACAATGCACGCTTTTCCTTAACATATCTTGAATATCATCCCAAACAGCCTTTCATTTTATTTGATTTTTTTTCTTTTTTTTGAGACAGAGTCTCACTATATGTCGCCCTCAGTAGAGTGCTGTGGCATCACAGCTCACAGCAACCTCACAGTCCTGGGCTCAAGTGATTCTCTTGCCTCAGCCTCCCAAGTAGCTGGAACTGCAGGCACCTGTCACTATGCATGGCTATTTTTTGTTGTAGTTGTCATTGTTCTTTGGCAGGCCCAGGCCAGGCGCAAACCTGCCAGCTCTGGTGTATGTGGCCGGTGCTGTACCCACTGAGTTACGGGCACCACGCCTAGTCTTTCATTTTAAAAGGCTGCAGGTATTCTATTGTTTCACTACATCATAAATTTTAATTTTTTTTTTGACAGGGTCTCACTCTGTCACCCAGGCTGGTGTGCAGTGGCTTGATCATAGCCTGCTGTAACCTTGAACTCCTGGGCTCAAGGGATCTTCCCACTTGAGCTTCTGCAGTAGCTAGGACTACAGGTGTGAGCCCCACACCCAACCGTGTTTAGTATTGATTTTATTCCTGCGGAGGTCACAGTAACTTCATCAGCCATCCTTTAGAGCGCCCAGTTCCTGTGGCCTGTGACGCAGCAGTTTTCACTGTATTTAATTTGCTTTTTTCTTATTTTAAACAAGGTTAGGAATCTTTTCATGTGTATAAGAGCCATTTGATTTCCTTTGATAAAAACTTTCTATTCATATCTTTTACCCATTTTTTTTTTTTGGTAGGATTTCTTTTTTAAACTTCCATTGAATACAGGAAACATTATCCAGCTTGTTCTTTCAGATAAACTCTAGTAGATAAGCCGTTGTGGAAGTAATCCTTCAGGTATATAAAATCACTAATCACATTTACTGTAAAGAGATGTTAAAAAGAAACCACAGAAGCAACCTGTTTAGAAATTGGTATGTAACATAGACTTAATACACGTTTGTTGAATCATTGGATAAATAACAGATACGATGGATGGAAGGATAAAAACTGGTGTAGCTTTCCAGGCATATTTGACACAACATTATCAAATTCAAAGGATATCAGTAGGGAAACTTTCAAGTGAAAGAAAAAGAATGTCTAATCAAAAATGACTTTAAAAGTAGGAACATATTCTCTCGTTTGACAAGGAGTCTGGAAGTCGGCAGATGCAGGGTTGTTCATTCAGCAGCACAAGGAAGGCTTCCTGGAGCCAGGCTCTTTCTCTGTCCCTCTTGGTTCACCCTTGGGATTCCCTCTTCAGGGCAGCAAAATGACTACTGTAGTTTCAGACATCACAGACTCATTAACTGCATTCACAGACAGGATATACAGAGTTTCTTTTAGGGAGGAATCTCTTCTTTTCTTTCTTTTTTTTTTTTTAGGGAAAAGAATAATTTAATTTATTCTCTTCTTATAATTTACATAGAAAATTAATCTTTGTACTTAGCTGTTTATTTTTATTTATTTATTTTTTATTGTTTGGGATTCATTGAGCGTACGAAGAACCAGGATACATTGATTGCATTTGTTAGGTAAAGTAGTCCCTCTTATAATTGTGCCCTGCCCCCCAAAGGTGACCACCCCCCTCCCCTTTTCCCTTTTTCCTCCCCCACACCACGACCCCCCCCATCTGCTCCCTTTTTCCCTCTCTCTGCTGTCCCTTTCTCCCACCCCCCACCATGTGCTACATCATTAATTGTTCTCATATCAGAATTGAGTACATAGAATTCTCACTTCTCCATGCTTGTGATTCTTTACTAAGAAGATGTGTTCCACTTCCATCCACTTCCAGGTCAATACAAAATATGTAAAATCTCCATCTTTTTAATGGCTGAATAGTTTTCCATGGCATACATATACCACAGCTTGTTAATCCATTTGTGGGTTGGTGGGCATTTAGGCATCACACTTTCAAGACTTGGAAAAAATAATTCTTTGTTTTGGAACCAGAAAAAAACCCATATAGACAAGGCAGTTCTTAGTAATAAAACAAAGCCAGGGGCATCAGCCTACCAGACTTTAGGCTGTACCACAAGGCGATAGTGATCAAAACAGCATGGTATTGGCACAAAAATAGAGACAGACATCTGGAATCAAATAGAAAATCAGGAGATGAAACTAACATTTTATAGTCACCTAATCTTTGATAAACCAAACAAGAACATACATTGGGGGAAAGAATCTCAATTAAATAAATAGTGCTGGGAGAACTGGATAACCACATGTAAAAGACTGAAACTGGCCCCACATCTTTCTCCACTCACAAAAATTGATTCAACATGGATAAAAGACCTAAATTTAAGGCATGAAATGATTAAAAAAAAATCCTCAAAAAAAGCATGGGAAAAACACTTGAAGATATTGGCCTGGGGAAAGACTTTACTAAGAAGACTTCCATGGCAATTGCAATAACAAT
>CAUYTI010108389.1:0-12242 GCA_963575145.1 Galago senegalensis | reverse complement strand
GAGCCGGCAGGTTTGAATCCAGGCCAAGCCTGCCAGACAACAATGACAAGTACAACCAAACAAAAAAAAATAGCCAGGCATTGTGGAAGGTGTCTGTAAGCCTAGCTACTTGGGAGGCTGAGGTAAGAGAATCGCTTAAGCGCAAGAGTTTGAGGTTGCTATGACAGCACGGCACTCTACGGAGGGCTACATAGTGAGACTCTGTCTCAAAAAAAAAAAAAAAGAAGGCACAAGAAACTACATTTCCATATAAATATATTACATTTCTACAGAGACAGAAAGTAAATTAGTGGTTGCTTAAGGCTGGAGAAGGTGATAAGGAGTGACCATAAATGAGTACAAAGTTTCTTTTAGGAGGGACAAAAATGTCCAAAAGTTAAATTGTGGTGATGGTCATACAACCTTTTGAATACACAAAAAACATTGAATGATACACTTTAAATAGGTTAATTGATATGTAATCATATGTGATACATAGTCATATGTTTATATAATATGTAAATTATATAGGTATCTCAATAAAGTTTGAAACTCTAGAATAAATTACCTCTAAAGTCTCTTTCTAAATACTTGAGGTGAGGAAAAAAGTCTCAGAACATTCATAAACGGACTTCAGAACCCAATCCTCAGTGACTCTTGTCAACCTACAGTTTAAAGAAAGTAACATACAGTACAGTAATTCCTCAGTTGAAGTCTCCATACCTCCCCTCTAGGTGTCTGCAAAGGTAGAACAGGTGCTTCTTGAGCAGTTTCCAATTTTTCAGAATGTCTATAAGAAATTGCACACTCAGCCTTCATTAGGTCTAATGTCTTTGCCTTTGACTAGACTCATGTTAGTGGTTTGTAAATACTGATTCAAAACTGACAGCTCAGTGTATAAAAAAGAGAAATTGTTATTAGTCAATAACACTTAGATACTTTTTGATAGGCAAGATATTTCAAAACATGGGACCTATGAGTTCCTTGGTTAAAAGCTTAGGAAACACAGAAATGGGGGAGAATGCACTAAACTGGAAATTAGAACAAATAGGTTAGAGTCCACACCAATGTGATTTATCTCACCTCACTGTGCCTTGGTTTCCATAAAATGAACAAATGTGATAACATCAACCTGACTAAAATTCAATAATTTTTTCATATTATATAATGAACTCCTTAAAAGGTCTGCTATCTCAGTCCTCTGAGAGGTACAGACGAGTGGATTATCTGAACTGACAGGTTCGAAACTAGCCTGAGCCAGAGCGAGACCTCAACCCTAAAAATAGCCGGGCATTCTGGCTATAGTGGGAAACTTAGGCAAGAGAATCACTTGAGCCCAAGAGTTAGAAGTTGCTGTGAGCTATGACACCACAGCACTCTACTGAGGGTGACAAAGTAAAACTCTATCTCAAAAATAAATAAATAAACAAACAAATATATAAATAAAAATAAAAAGTTCTGCTAAGAAGGTAGTGCTTGCAAAGAACCTTTCTTAACTGACTCTCTTTGGCACATAAGGATAAATCATCCAAAAATACATAGGCTCTAATATTTAGAACTTACTTGTGAGTGTTCTTAAAAAAGCCAAGAAAGAAAAAACAATAAACTAAAATGAAAGTAAAGTGTACTTTATACCACTGACAGAAAAAGTCAACAGGAAATACATCAGCATAAAATCTCCTCAAAGCATGGAATGTTCCTGATTAACAACAAATGAGTTATCTTTCCTTATACTTCACTCTCAACACACCAGCTTCTAAACGCATCCCTGAAACAAATGAAGTGAAGATGGGAAGGAAAGCAAAGGAAAAATCTTTACCTTAATTGGTCTCCTCCCCCTCAAAATTCTAGAAGATGAGAAGGGGAAAAAACAGCATAGTTACTAGCTAAAATGCAGGATAAAATTCTCCTATTTACAGTTTAACATATTGGGGGGGAGTTAATTTTAGTCACATAAACTGTTCTCTGCCTACTGCTAATTTGCTTATTATTATTAAGAATAAAAAACTATTTGAACATTTCTGAGTGAATTCATACTAACTTAAATAGAGCCTTCAACTGGCAGGGGACACGGGTGAGAAGGAACACTGTATTTGGACTTTCAGGGAGTAGAGTTGTGAAAGGGAGTCTCAGAAAGGAAAAGCAGGCAAGATTCTTTGAACTTGATACATTAAAAAACCCAAGTTCAGAGATATCTAATGAATTTTTAAAAGGTCATTCCACTTACTAGGGTAGCCAGACCACCTCCCTCCTCAAGTAACTAAAGTTATCATGAATGTCAAGAGTAAGCAAGTTTCAACTTTAAATTCAATATTATCATTGGATAAAAAAGTAAATCAAAAACCTAAACACTGGCGGCCCCCGTGGCTCATTAGGTAGGGTGCTGGCCAAATACACTGAGGCTGGTGGGTTCAAACTCAGCCTGGGCCTGCTAAACAACAGCGACAACTGCAACAAAAAAAATAGCCCAGCATTGTGGCAAGCACCTGTAGTCCCAGCCACTTGGAAGGCTGAGGCAAGAGATTCACTTAAGCCCGACAGTTTGAGGTTTCTGTGAGCTATGATACCATACCACGGCACTCTACCCAGGACGACAAAGTAAGACTGTCTCAAAAAAAACCAAAAAAACAAAAAACCCGAAACACATGTTTTAGTAGGTAATACAGTATTTCACAGTTATTCACAACTATCTAGGAGTGAACGGATTCATTCCATTAATTGAATACAAATAGAAGAACTCACTGACTCCTTTAACATAATAAAGAATCTTTATCTTTGCAGAGCCATTCTCTGCATCTGCACATTACACATACATATGTAGAGAGGTACTGTACATCAAATAGCATAAAGTGCCCACATAAATCAAAATATAACACAAGATGAACAGACACCTCTAAAGCCCCCTACAAACAGAGCTTATAAATTATCTTACCTAAAAGCAAGATACACTTAAATATAACCAGTCACATTCATTCAATAATTCTCCAGCCTAAACAAAGAAAAAGATACAAAAATGAATAAGACTTAGCCCTAATCTCGAGAAATTCTAAGGAGAGAAACTAGAAGCATATGCAAAATTAAAATCCTTTGAGCTACAGAGAACAATAAAACTGCAGTTAGTGGTAACCCAAATTTACTAGGTAAAAAAGTGAGAGGAAAGGTAAAAAACAACAGGCAAAGGGAACAGCACAAACAAAGGCATGATTCTAAAATGCACAATTAGATATCCAGATGTCCTGAGTGGCGAGAGCAGAGGTAAAGAGGAAAGATGCATGGGCATGAAATGGTAGTAATTAAGCCAGGTAGTAATCAAGTAAGCTTGCAGCTAGGCTCAGAGAACCCTATGTACCATGACAAGGTGTTTGGCCTTTATCCAAAAGGCCATAGAGAAGTGATATATAATAAACAATGTTTTTAGAAAGCTTAACTGGTAGCAATATAGATGACATATTTAAAAGGAGAGATGGGAAATGGAAGATACAAAGACATTACTGCAGTAATTAGGGGTATTAACTGTAAAAATGCAAGTGAAATGTGATGGATCAGCAATAATACAAACTAAACAACAACAGCAGGAACAACAACAGCAGGAATAACATCAACTTATCTTAAATGTGTGCCACATCTTACATGCACTGTCATTTGATCTGCATGAATAGAGGACATTACTGTCCCATTTTACAAAAGAGAAAACTAAAGTTTAGAAAGATCAAGTCATTTCCAGAAGTCAGCACAGATAGCAGGTGACAGACCCTGGACACAAACTCAGGACTGTCTGACTCCAATATCTACATTCCTGACCATCAGCTCAGCACCAAGGTATAAGCAATAGGAGGAAAAGAGAAAAGATTATAATTAAGAAAAAATCAACAACATTTTGATGACCAGTGACCATCCACATCCCACATGGGATTTTTACTTACACACTAATTTTGTGATCCTGAATTACTTCTGAATATTTATTACTTCCTTCGTCTACAGATTTTACTAAATACCTTAGTTCAAGTTCACTGAACTAAGGTTAAAAATCTTGAATTTTTAATCATGTGTAAATTTTCAGATATCCTGAACAGGAACTTTTAAGTCTAAAAACTTCCTTTCCAGTTCTAACAAAAAGTAAACAATAGACAAATACAAAACTAAAATGTACTTTTAGTTTTCAGTCAGAAAACAACTAGATATATCTTGATCTATGCAAGTTGAATGTAAATAGATTCATATGCCTCAGTCAGAAACCCTGAAAAGATAAATACAACAGAGATGCTTAAAAATAGTACCTAAGTTAAATATGGAGAAAGGAAAAAGGAAATCCTTAAAACATGGGTGTCCAACCTATGGCTTGCTGGCCACATGCTGATTTTGTGAGGACTTCTTTTGCTTATCTATGGTGTCTGATATCAGAAAAAGTAAGCAAAGACCTTTTATTTGCTCATCATCAGTGTTTGTGTATTTAATGTGTGACCCAAGACAAGTCTTATTTTTCCAATGTGGAGCAGCAAAAAAAAAAGTTGGACACCCCTGCTAGTCCAACCAATTTATATAATTGTATAGCTAGATATTTGTTTCCCCCACTGGATTATGGTCTCCTTGAGAGCAAGCACCCATGTTTTTGCCATTGACTAGCATAATTCCTCATACAGATACCTCATTATAAGGATCTTCGGGCTATAAACAATTCAGCTATCCAAACATATATAATTTTATAACAACATATAGTTAGTATTTTCCACGAAACCAACATGAAGTTAGTGTACTACAGGAAAAACAGACAACTGATGAGGCTTATAGGCTCAATTCCAATCTAATAAATGTATTACTAAAGAGAAGTAAGAATTATAGCCACTCTGTTTCAACATGCAAATCATCTTCCATCCTTTACAAAAATATCTTTGTTAAACTGTCAGTTTGTATTACAAGATTGTTAAATAAAATAAGTAGTGTTTCTTTCAATAAAGTAAGCCATGCTCCTTCTATAAAGATATACATTTTTACAATGTCAGCAAGATGTTTTATCTATTAAATTCAAAGGCATCTTGATTATGAATGTCGGTAACTTTAAAAATAAAATAAAATATGATATGCTCTTCTCACTGAATTTAAAACTCAAAGACAAAGTACTATTTGTCATGTTCTAACAAACAGTGCTAGCATACAATCATCTGGGATTGAGTAGCTTACCCCCAAACGTTAACCATTAACCACAGGTTTAAAAAACTAACATGCAAAATTGCTAAGATCAATAAATAATTTTACAATTCAGTGGAAAGATTATTTAAATAAAAACTGTTACTTCAATTATATAATTTGACTGATAAATCTCTTAAGGCCCTTGTTTTTTCATAACAATTGTATTATAGGATCTCCCACTGAAGGAAAAAGTTTGCATTGTGTTAGGTACAGTTATAATTTCCAGCTGAGCCAAATTCTAACAGCCTTAAAGCAGGAAATCCAAAAGGAAATTCCATCATCAGTTCCTGGGGTTGATAACGCAAAGATTCTTTGAAACAGAGATATAAAAGTTCTTAAACTACAATATTTACTATAACCTTACCTCATATCTTCAAGCAAATCACATTCTGCTTGATGTTTGGCTTGAAGTTTTGTCATCTGCTCAACTTGAATGTTTCTTAGTTCTTGTGTAACTTTCACCTAAAATACACCACACATTTATGAAGGCTTTACCCCAACTTTTACAAAAAAAGAAAACTGCTTAAAGAAAATACTTCACATCTGTCAAAATATATATCTCTTGTTCACCTCTCCCCTCAAGACCATACATTCATGATTAGCCAGCTAGTTTTATTTAATGTGGATACTTAATGAAAAAACTAGCCTAATAACCTGAAACAAAGGCTAAATGAAAATACACAGATATAAAAATCACGGATTAAAGAGGTGCAAAATGAACTGCCAGTCATTCCATTTTATGCACAAGATCAATACATATTTAGGTGTCCTCAGAGTTTCAAGAGTCTATTTCTCTTAAAAGGATTCAAAGTCATTAATCACCAGGAGGTGAACAGCATAGGTGGGAAATTGGAGCCCAAGAATACCTAACATCTAATGACTGAAATGTACACAATCATAAAATAATATGCATGAACTGACTACATAAATTATTCCATAATGGCTGCAAGAAAGCACAGTCTCAAGATGATGCCCTCTACTCCACAAACTGACAGCGCATCAAATCACAGTCTTTCTCACAAAGGAGAAAGCAAAAGTGACCTTCCAGCATATGCAGGGCTTTTAAACTACCCCAGCAAGTCGGTCCTGTGGCGGCTCCACTTCAAACAGCGAGAAAAGCAAATGCCAGCTGGCTAGAGCCTCACCCGCCAAGGCTGGGACTCCAGGGTTCGAGGTTACGGTCCGTCTGGAATCTTGGCCGCCAGAGAGGGACTACCGGGAGGGGTGGGGGTGCGTGTTAGAAAGAAAAAGACTCACTTAACTGGAGAAACCCGGATTGAGAAAGAAAAGGAAGGAGGGGAGGACAGAACGGCCTCCTCCACCTAGTACCCAGAGTAGACACTCAGTATCCAACTGCAGGATTAAAAATACAAGGACACAGCCTCGCCTCCTGGGAGAGCTGCGGAAAGGCGCAGTGGGGAAGCTGCTGACATGCCCGGAGCACCGGTCACTCCCACCCTCACCATCCAAGCCCAGATTGCGGTGCACACGCCACGCGCGGCCCTGTTCTCGCTTTCCTGGGAACAGACCATAGCCTCCTCGCCCTCCAGCCAGGGGGCGGGGCGGGGGGAAGGCAGGACTCGTCACCACCATTTGTTTTCCCCTGGGGTGGGGAGACATTGACTATTCCAACTTCTTTTTGGTCTCCTCGTGGGAAAGCAGGCCAAATCTTAAGGCTAGGCTTTAAACAAATCCCCCGCAAATTTGCAAACGCACGGTGGTGGCGACAAGCGGATGGAGAACTCAAACCTGGTGCAGACTAAACAATCACACACGCACAAGGTTCTGCAAAGCTGCAGGGGCTTCCCCGCCTCCCCTCAGTGCAGCCCCGAGAATGCACTTTGCAGCGGGCAACACTGCCATGCGCGCGCGCGCACAGAAAACACACACACACACACACACACAAATGCACACCTGAAACTCTTGTGAAATGTCTGGGGGTCTCCAGCGCAGAGGATAAGCCCTGGCCGCCCCTCGGTCAGAAAGGCACCTCACACACCCGCTCCCCGCCAGGAGCCGGCGGCAACTCTGTGACAAGCCCAAGGCGAGGGTGATCACGGCCCCTTGCGGAAAGAGGGAGGGGGCGCAGCAGTCGAGCCCGCTGCGTTCCTTGTACGCATCCCCCGAAAACCCCAAAGCCCCCCAGCTGCGTCTTTACCTTCCTCGGCGGCGGCTGCATGATGCTGAAGGGACATCAATCCTCTCCCGACGGCAGCTTTAGCAAGGGCCAGGAGAAGAGCCGGAGAGGAAGGGACAGCCCAGGGAACGAACAAGCGCGCGCGTGTGTGTATGTGTGTAAAAGGAGCTCCTAGTAAGGACTGGCCCGGGAGGGAGCAAGGCCAGCGGGCGACTGGAGGACCGGGGTAGGAGAGCTAGTGTGAAGAGAAAGGGGAGGAGCAGCGAGAAGGCCTGGGGCCCGGGCCGCCCGGGGGGTGTGTGAGGAAGGAGGCGGAGACCGAGAAGGGGCGGGGGCCCAGGAGCGGGGGCGCGAGGGTCTCCCTGCTCGCAGTGCGGCGGGTAAGAAGCAGCCGCGTCGTCCGCAGTCAGTGTCCGCTGCCGGCTCTGCAGCTCCGGGCGGACGCGACGGCCCCCCCTCACCCCACCCACTTAGGCAGTCCAGCCCTAGCTGGGCCCAACGCCCCCGCCCGGCCCGGGGAGGAGGAAGGCGGCGCCGCGCTCCTGGCTAGGGCTCCACCACTCAGGCCGCGGGAATTTCCGGCCCCACTGCGAAGCGCGGCGCCCCGCTCCGGCGGCGGAGGGAACCGCTCAGTCCAGAGCTGGATTCGAGGGACCGGGCCAGGCAGCAGGGAGGGAAACGGGGCCGCAGCCCGAAGCTTCGTATCACGACCGGGGACGGGGGGAACTAACGGATTGCTCGGTGAAGGGAGGGATATAAACGCTAGCGGAAAGCAAAAATCCCCCCTTTCTCTCCGAGAGTGGCACATTCCAAACGCCTCCTGACCCCCTCCCCCACACTAGGAGCCTGCCGGGGGCTTCCCGCGCGCTTTCCCGCCGGCCCTCCGCAACGCGCGCCTCCAATCGGGGACGCGCACGTGGGCTGGAGAGGGCTCAGCGCCGACGCACGCGCACAGGCCGCCCCCGCCTCTTGCCTGCCTAAGAGGCGACCGAGTATATGTATATGGCCGGGGTTGTGAGGCGGGACGACCCTCGCAGTGAAATTTTTGTGGTAGGAATGGGGCAACATTCCTGTGGAAGTAGGAGAATTACATGTTTTGCTTCCCTTCTGGACCCCCTTTGTCCCTACCAGCTAGATGTTCACGAAGGGGGCGAGCAATGACAAGTCCTTTAGCGGTGGGCCACAGGTGCCTGGCCATTGCAATTGTGGGGCGAAAAGGCAGTTGCTGGGCAAAGGAGAAAACAGCTCTCTACTACAGGGCATTCAAGTCAAAGATCACGGATTCTGTGCTGTAAGGGAGCTGAGAGGTCATTAAGGCCAGGCCTCCCATTTCCCAGATGAGGAAGCTAGTGCCTATAGAGAGAAGACTTAACGAAGGGCACACAGCCGCACTAGAATCTCTGTGTGAGGGAGGGTTCTATGGGTTATTTATTAAAAAAAAAAAAAATGGTGCGGGATGATAACTGTGAGGAAAGGAATAGGAGGCAGGAGGGGACGTAGAGGAAGGCCTTGTGTGGGAGACAGGACTTCTGGGTGCCAGTCCACTCTGCCCGCCCTTGACTGAGTGAGCTTCATCTGCCAACTTCTTGCTCTGTCCAGACCATCTATAGGGAGGGGTAATAGCTCTTCCTTTGGGGTCCTTAAAAGAGTAGAAATACCTTTTCCCCGTGGCCAGAGAGTTGTTCTGAGCCACATGAGTGTGTGGTGGTTGAGCTGATTGCTCCATAGTTTTTTCCGAAGTTGGGGCCCCAGACACCTATTCTCAGAAATGCAATCAGGCAAAAGATTAGAAGGTAAATGAGGCCTGGAAAGACCCAGCAGCTTGCCAAGTGACTACATAGCCAGAAATTGGAAAGGTAGAAAACCTGAATCCAGATTGTTTACATTAAGTCAGCCTCAATTCTTATAAAGGAAAGTGATAGAATCAGAAATATACTTCAGTCAAAGTAATCTAGAGCTGTATATGAAGTAAGAGACCAGTTTTCCTTGGGGTGTCCATAGCTCAGTGGTCAGAATGTGGGCCACATGCTTCAGGGCTGGTGGGTTTGAACCCAGCTAAGGGCTGCTAAACAACAACAAAATAGTTGGGCAATGTGGTGGGTGCCTGTAGTCCCAGCTACTTGGGAGGCTGAGGTAAGAGAGTTGCTTAAGCCCAAGAATTTGAGATTACTGTGCGCTTTGACGCCATAGCACTCTATTGAGAGTGACATAATGTGACTCTGTCTCAAAAAGAAAAAAAAAAGAGAGACCAGTCTTCCTTTGCTAGTTTCTAAAGTCAGCTCTTCAGCAGAATCTTTAATTAGATTAGGGAAGGCCTGGGTAAAAGGAACAGGTAGGAGGAGGCCCAGGGCCCTGACAGCCATGGAGCAGCCGCTACAGCACAGGCCAAAGGTAGCTAGGCTAGGCTCCAGTCTCAGCTCCACCATCAATTCACTGGGAAGGCTTGGACTAGTCAGTTTATCTTTTTCAGCCTTTGTTTCCAAACTCATATAATGGGGGTGTAACAGAAGGCTCATAGGCTTGTATTAAATAGTATTTCTCCTAGTCCAGGACCTGGCACATAGTCAATGCTCAATAAATGCTCATTGATTCATCATTTTAAAAATATATGCTAGGGTCCTGCTTTTGCCAAACCTGTGGCAGGCACTGAGTATGTAGGGGCAAGCAAGATACAATCAGCCGAAGCTTTCATCAAGACTGAATTCCAAACAACAGTTCCATGAATGTCACTAGGCTAGTGAAATAGGGGTAACACAGTACTTGTTCAACTGCAATATCCTACACATAGGTGCTTAACAAAGATTTCCTGAATCCTAGTCCTGAGTGCAACAGGCCTCAGGGGAGGGATTAACCTCCCTCCACTTCTCTCAGGAAATAAGTTCTGGGGCATAAAGGTGCTGGGTGTTAGAAGACTTAGGATCCTTCCTCTTTCACTGATCTGCTGGGCTTTCTCTGAGCTTTGGTGAACAGAGTAAGGTGGATGAGTGAGCCTGGAACTTAGTAGGCTTTTCACCAGATGAAGCCAGACCTTGGGACTTTATTTTATGGATTTAGGAGGGCATCCCTACCTGATTCGCCTTCATTCAGGAGTGCCAGTGACTTTGTGGAATGGTTTCCTTTGGAGGTTTTACAAAGAGCTAAGAGCAGTAACAGATGGGCTTACCTACTAGCTCCTTTTTCAAAAATGTGATATTTAAGAAATGTATTTTAATATTTACCAAGTGGCTTTCTAAACCCTAACCTTGCATATTATTTTTATGAGCTAATCCTCACTATAGCCCTATGAGATAGTATTGTTTTCTTCCTTTTTACAGTGAAGAACTGGAAGCTCAGTGAAGTAACTTGCCCTGAAGTGATAGACTTCAGACCAGAACCCAGTTCTCCCATAAAGAATGTTCTTCTATGAGGAATTTTCAAAGGCATTGGGAGAGTTCACTCAGGAAAAAAGCAGACTCAGGAAGATATAATCTATTACTGTCCAAACTCCACCAGACAAGGCAAGGGATTTCTGTGACTTAATAAGCCTGACTTAAAATGTACCATTTTGGACAAGGCTGGGGACTTTCTGAACCTTGCTCCTGCAATGCAGGCAAGCATAGTAAGATCCCTTGAGATTCTTTGATGGAAATGCTGCAGAGCAGCATACACTGTGGCCCCAGAGACAGAACTGGGATAGGTCCTAACTATACCTCAGGAAGGTTTTCCAGGCAGATCTGCCCCTGGAGGGGTGAACTCCCCATCCCAGGGGCTGGGCAAGCAGATGCTGACTTCCTTCCACCAAAGCCACAGATAGGATTCTCACCCTGGAAAGAAATTAATAACACTCCCATTTATTTTGTCTCTTCATGTTTTAAGCACTGAAGTAGGTGTGTTATTTACATTGTTTCCAACCCTCACAACAACCTGTTGTGATACATATGACCCCATTTCACGGATTTCACAGACTGAGGCTCAGGAAGTGAAATAACCTACCAAGGTCACATAGCTAATGAAAAAGAGAACTACTTGGTTCTTGACTCTGAAGCTGTGCTCTCTCTCACCAGCGTCCTGTGACCTAGAAACAGTATGATTTTAAGGTTGTCAAAGCCAAGATCAAAAGCTGGCCTGGAGCAAGCATATGAGTGAGCACTGGAAGACCAGCTATTCTGATATTCCACGGGGCTCCTGGGAGAAACTATAGGAGAGCAAATTGTGCAGCAGCCCTTTAGTACAGCTAATATATGAGCAGCACCCCATTCCCAGTCCACAGCAGGCATCCAGGACAGATTAACACTCCATTCATGGCTCTCCAGAGAAAGTGGCCACCAGTCCACCTGCCTATACTGTACTAAGAAACTGCCCACCCTGCCTGCAGCTGGGATCCATAGCCCTCTCTACTCCCTCTTCCTCTGTGTCATTTCTTTATCCCCCACCCACATTGGCACAGGCTGCTCAGGAATGCTTGTCAGCAGGTCTGGATGCCTGCTGTTTCCTCCCTCAGCCCCACCAAGCCCAGCTAGGGATGCTGCTACAGACAATGCAAACTATGGACCTCATCCCCATTCATCTCCTTCAAATCCCCATTCACCTTTCCCCACCCCCACTGCCCACCTTTCCCCTCCCTGAGCTTATTCCATCTGGCAGCCTGGTGTGGTAGTGTGCCTGTCTCCTCACCTGTCAGTTCTCAAGACAGAAGCACAGCACAGTGCAATGAAACTTCAAGATGGGTGACCACCCAAGGAAGACAGGGGCTTGATCTAGGATATACTGAAAGTTTTGGTAAAACTAACTTTGTAGGCTCGGCGCCTATAGCTCAACCGGCTAAGGCACCAGCCACGTACACCTAAGGTGGCGGGTTCCAATCCCCAGCCCGGACCCGCCAAACAACAATGACGGCTGCAACCAAAAAATAGCCGGGCGTTGTGGCGGGCGCCTGTGGTCCCAGCTACTTGGGAGGCGG
>CAUYTI010108386.1:0-41240 GCA_963575145.1 Galago senegalensis | reverse complement strand
TATTCTTTTTTTTTTTTTTTTTTTGAGACGGAGCCTCAAGCGGTCCCCCTGGGTAGAGTGCCGTGGCATTACAGCTCACAGCAACCTCCAACTCCTGGGCTCTAGCGAGTCTCCTGCCTCTGCCTCCCAAGTAGCTGGGACTACAAGCGCCTGCCACAATGCCTGGCCTTTTTTTTTTTTTCTTTTTTGGTTTCATATCTGATGAGAGCTGCTGTCTGTGATTCAAGATAGATTCTTATTGCTGTCTGCTCACATGGTAGAAGGGTCTAACAGCCTCTTGGACTTCTTTTATAAGGATGCTAATTATTATTCGTGATGGCTAAACCCTCATGACTTTTATCACCTCTTAAAGACCTTACTTCTTAATAGTACATTGTTGAATTCAAGCATTAATACATAAATTTTGGGGAACACATTCAGACCATAGCACATAGAGGACATAAGGTTGAATATACCTTATCTCAAATATTTGGGAGTAGAAGTGTTAGAGATTTCAGATTTTTTTGGATTTGGGGATATTTGTGTTCTACTTATCAGTTGAGCATCCCTAACCCCAAAATTCAAAATTTTCTAATGAATATCTCCTTTGAACTTCATATTGGCACTCAAAAAGTTGCAGATTTTAGAGCATTTCAGATTAGGTGTGTACTAATAGACCTGTAATAGTAGCGATGGCAATAGAGCTTTTGTAGAAATGGTAAACATTATTTAAAGTTATTTATTATTCCGTCGACATTATATAAGGCTTATTTAAAATGAATTGCAATGGCTCCGCGCCTGTGGCTCAAGTGGCAAAGGCGCCAGCCACATACACCTAAGGTGGCGGGTTCAAATCCAGCCCGGGCCCACCAAACAACAATGATGGCTGCAACCAAAAAACAGCCGGGCATTGTGGCGGGCTCCTGTGGTCCCAGCTACTTGGGAGGCTGAGGCAGGAGACTCGCTTGAGCCCAGGAGTTGGAGGTTGCTGTGAGCTGTGATGCCACAGCCCTCTACCTAGGGGGATAGCTTGAGATTCTGTCTCAAAAAAAAAAAAATGGATTGCAAAAATAAGGGGTTGAAAGACTGAAGTTCTTGATTATCTGTTTGTAATTAAGATCACATTTCTTACACTATGTAATCTAAATTTAAATGTACCCTACACATGCATTTTGTCTTTGAACATCTGATGAGGTAGGTAGGATATGTATCTGTAGTTAGTAACCTTTAAAAATATTAATACCTTTATGATCTGTATAGGAGTGAATAGAAGTTAGTGATTTTTCTGATTGCTCTAGAGTGTTAATTCTCTTTTTCTTTTTTCTATAATAAGAAAACTCAAGTGTAAGTATTTGTGTGGCATGTTTATTTGAAAAATAATTAATCCTTGATTCATGGCTATATCAGCTCCTCATTCCTTTTTTCTGTTTTGGTTAAGCACAGTCAGGCGTGTTTCACTGTTAGGGAGCATAAGTTCTCTTCTATCAAATTTGTGTATCTGAAAGGAATATAAATCAGTTTTAACATAGCAAA
Source organism: Galago senegalensis (assembly GCA_963575145.1). NCBI lineage: Eukaryota > Metazoa > Chordata > Mammalia > Primates > Galagidae > Galago > Galago senegalensis. The sequence goes on along the minus strand of CAUYTI010108386.1, from coordinate 39,728 downwards.
AATCACTACCAGAAATTTGAGCATATATTAGGATAAATTCTGTTTAATGATAAAATGTTATTAAAAAGTGGTAAGTTTTAAAGATGCTTTTATTGTCCTCTGACAACAGTTTAATATTCATTACTTTCACCAAAATTTTATTATGCTTATGTGTGTAATAAGATCTAGTGGATCTATCTTCCTTTCAGGAAACTTTAAATTCTAGTAAGATGAGACATTAACTATAAATATTTGAATTCTGGCATGCTCAATAATTTTTCTGTCGTATTAGCTTATATAAAATATGAAGAAAGAAAAGTGGATTTGAAAACATTTATAATGAAAGCATTTGGACTGAAAAGCATTTGAAATAGAAATGCTAAGTTAAAGAGTTGCACTCTTTAGTTAGAAATGCTAAGTTAAAGAGTGCTCTGGAGTTGCACTCTATATTGTATTAGCCATCCTATTTTATTAGGAAAAGGTAAAGAGTAGATGACAGAAGCATTTTGGTGGAATGAAGTACTTTTCCCCTTATAGATTTTTGTTATCATCATCATTATTAAGAAAACAACTACATTACACAAAAACTATAAAGGACTAGCTTCTTCCTTTTAATCAACTACATAACACAAGATTTTTAACATTTTTACATATTTTTCAGCCTTATTTCCTGTTTACGTGTAAGCACACATACTATAAATAAAAACATGTTCCCCTTTCTCTCACATTATAAATGGTTAAAAAGGAACAAAATTAGCTTCTGTTTTTTTTTCTCCACTACACTTGCACATAACGTCTCTGATACCAGATGTGTAGAGTTTTTTTCCCCTCACACTAACCAGTTCTCTCAACTCTTTGGATACCATCTGGGTGTCTCAAAATTCAATTATTACTCTAACTACTTGGATTTAGTACAGTCTCCACAAGTTATTTTCAGACACCTGTCACAAGTAGTGGGGTTCCAGTTTACTCTAAGGTGACCAGATTTTAACATTGGTAAAAAGCAGGACACCATTGACTGGGGTGGGGGGATTCTTAATTAAAAATTTGGTCTATATGGAGCAACAAAAATTTTCATAGAATGCAAAAATAGTATTGTAATTATATTTTTTACTTTCAACATAAGTACAATTTACAAATATACATTAAAAAATTATGTATAGTATTATTTTATTCTTTGAGATATTTCTCATTTGAGTAAATTTTTTTTAGTAGATTGCTGTCATTGTTTAAAAGGTCATGAAATTTTTCACAAGAATTTGTTAAATTATATTTTACACATAAAATGGCTTTCAAAGTCTCAACACTTAATTGTGATTTTTCTGATGTCCACACTTTATTTATCATAGAAAAAACACGTTCAGTCGCAGCATTAGTTCCTGGTAAGGACAGCTCATATTACACAATTTTTAGTGCATTATTTTATGGAACATGGTTTGTTTCAAAATGATGAAATATTTCTGACCATTTGTTCTCTATTGTGATTTTTGCTGATGCCCAAGATTTAACCTTTTCCTTATCAACATATTTTTTTTAATAATGATACCTCATTAAAAAGATCATTTTCGGAAATATTACTATATGAGAAATTTTGAGTAATATGATGGAATGATTTTTGCACATCATTCCAATTAAGTTCTTGTTTTAATGTAACCCAATGAAAATGTTTGATATCATTGTAATGTACCGTCCACTCTTCTAAATAATCTATCTGTGCAGTTACTATAGAACTTTTTAATGTGATTCATGATATCTGCACGACTTATTGCACCTTGTTCTTCTAGCTGGCTTATACTATTACGGATAGTTAACGGAAGAAGATTATTTTCTAACCACTCTTGACACTGAAATTTTAAATTATTAACTTGTTTGCTACTTTGATTACTGAAATTTTGTCATCTTCAATAAGTTTTATAGCATTTTGAAAAAGAGCTGCTTGATTGTATACAAACTCTAACCAAATTTTTGAAGATGCTTTTTCAAAAAACTCTCCTAAAATTCTAGGACATTTATCCTGTGATAGAAAGTAGGATTTCAAAGGATCATATATTTTCAAAATTCTTTCAACAGCTGTCAAAAGAGCTAACCAGCGCGTTTTACTGTATCCAAGTATTTTCTGATATTTGACATCCACAGTTTTACAAAATTCTTTAAGCATTTCAACGAGTGCAGTTTCCTTCCTGTTCTCCCGCTGTTCCCTAGCTTGTTGTGCATTCTTTCCAAAACTTGGGACTTTTTTTAAAACGCCACAGGATGCGGGACAAATTGTTAAAAAGCGGGATGTCTGGTCACCCTAGTTTACTCACACTTCTGCCCTACTTGGTTACAAATTGGAGGTTCCTATGATCTCCTCCTTGTATTTAATAATTTGCCATTTTGAATCACATAACTCATGCAAACACTTCCTTACTTTTTCTGGTTAATCATAAAGGGGAGAAATGACCAGTCAGATGAAATGGTAGATAGGGTGAAGTCTGGAGAGGTCCCAAGGGCAGAATCTTCTGTCCTGCCACCCTTTTGACTTGTGGATGTGTTCAACCCAGAAGCTCCCTGATCCCCATAGTTCAGGAGCTTCATCCCATACATAGGCAGGATGGATTACTACGTTAATCCCCAGGTCTTCTCCCCTGCTGACAGTTAATCAGGGCTTGGTCTTTCTGGTGATCAGCCTCCATCTAGGAATACCACAAGAAACATCTCATTAGAATAAAACATGCTCTTATCACTCAGGAAATTCCAAGAGATTTAATAGCTTTGTGTTAGGCATTCAGGTCAAAGAACAAATAAAAGATGCGGCTGGGCATGCCTGTTATCCTAGCACTCTGGGATGCCCAGGGGGGTAGATTGCTTGAGCTCAGGAGTTTAAGACCAGCCTGAGTAGGAATGAGACCTTGTGTCTATTAAAAAAAATAAAATGGAAAAGATGCTCTTAGTACCCTTGTTACTTAGGAAATTATAAGGGTTTTAGGAGATCTGTGCCAGAAACTGAAAACAAAAAGAAACATATATAATATTTCTTTTTTTTTTGAGACAGAGCCTCAAGCTATCCCCCTGGGTAGAGTGCAGTGGCATCACAGCTCACAGCAACCTCCAACTCCTGGGCTCAAGCGAGTCTCCTGCCTCAGCCTCCCAAGTAGCTGGGACCGCAGGCACCTGCCACAATGCCTGGCCATTTTTTGGTTGCAGCCATCATTGTTGTTTGGTGGACCTGGGCTGGATTTGAACCTGCCACCTTAGGTGTACGTGGCTGGCACCCTAGCTGATTGAGCCACAGGTGCCAAGCCAGAAACATATAATATTTCTTTAACAAGATCACTGGCACGGCACATACAATTGTTTAGTCTTTGTTATCCTCATTTTCTATAACCTCCTTTTTTCTTTCTTTCTTTTTTTTTTTTTAATTCAGAGTCTTACTATATTGCCCTTGGTAGAGTACTGTGGCATCATAGCTCATAGCAACCTCAAACTCTTGGGCTTAAGTGATTGGCTTGCCTTAGTCTCCCGAGTAGCTGGGACTACAGGTGCCCACCACAACTCCTGGTTATTTTTTTCTTTTTGTTTTTTTTTTTTTCTGCGCACAGTTGACTTTTTGTTGTTGTTATTGTCGAGACATAGTTCTACCCTATGCCCTGAGCAGAGTGCAATGGCCTCGTAGCTCACTGCAAACTCAAACTTGGGCTGTGGGCATCCTGCTGCCTCAGAGTCTGAAGCTGCTAGGATTACAGGTACTGGCTGTGGCACCTGGCTGGGTTTTTCCATTTTTTTTGTGAGTTGGGGTCTCACTCTTGTTTAGACAAGCCTTGAACTCCTGAGTTCAAGCAATCCTCCCACAGTGCTGGAATTATAGGTGTGAGCCACCTCACCTGGCCGCTGGCAGCTATTTTTTTGTTGTAGTTGTCCTTGTTTAGCTGGCCCAGGCTGGTTGAAACCCGCCAGCCTTGGTGTATGTGGCTGGTGCCCTAACTACTGGGCTACCGGTGCCAAGCCTGTTGGAGTATTTTAAACAAATCCTAGACAGTAATTGCCATGATTTTGTTTTTTCTTTGTGACAGTCTCACTATGTCTACCCTGGGAGGAGTGCTATGGTGTCACTCAAACTCTTGGGCTTAAGTGATTCTCTTGCCTCAGCCTCCCCAGTAGCTGGGACTACAGGTGCTTGTCACAGCGCCCTCAAATTCCTGGGCTTAAGTGGGACTACAGGTGCCCGCCACAGCAACCTCAAACTCAGGTGCAGCTCTTTTTTGGTTGTAGTTGTCACTGTTGTTTGGCAGGCCTGGGCTCAATTTGAACCTGCCAGGTCTGGCATATGTGGCTGGTTCCCTAGCCTCTGAGCTACAGGTGCTGAGCTAATTGCCCTGATTTTTAATTATTTTGTAGTTTTTCAATGAATGTATTAAAATTTACTTAGTCATTCTTCTGTTGAACATTGCTCATTGTTTTTAATTTCCTGGTAAAATAATACTGTTAATATTATACAAAGCAAATACTATACAAATCAAATTGAACATCTTCATACATAAATCTTTAGGTGCTTCTGATTATTTAGCTACAATTGAAATTGTAATTATTAATTGAACATATATGGACCATTAAAAATAATTTTTTTATGGGCGGCGCCTATGGCTCAGTGGATAGGGCACTGGTCCTGTATACTGAGGGTAGCGGGTTCAAACCCAGCCCTGGCCAAACTACAACAAAAAAAAATAGCTGAGCATTGTGGCAGGCAGCTGTAGTCCCAGCTACTTGGAGTCTGAGGCAAGAGATTGCCTAAGCCCAGGAGTTGGAAGTTGCTGTGAACTGTGATGCCACGGGACTCTACTGAGGGCAATAAAGTAAGACTCTTGTTTCTACATACACACACAAAATAATAATAATAATAATAATAATAATAATAGTCTTTTTATAATTATAACAGTAATACATTTTCATTGTGGACATATTGGGAAATAAATTTTTTATTTTTTATTATTACTATTTTTTTAGACAGAGTCTCACTATGTCGCCCTTATTAGAGTGCTGTGGTATCACAGCTCACAGCAACCTGAAACTTTAGGGTTAAGTGATTCTCTTGCCTCAGCCTCCCAACTAGCTGGGACTACAGGTGCCTGCCACAATGACTGGCTATTTTTTTTTTGGTTCTTGTTGCAGTTGTTTAGCCGACCTGGGCTGGGTTTGAACCCACCAGCCTTGATGTTTGTGGCTAGCGCCGTAACCACTGTTCAACGGACAACAAGCTGAAAATAAATTTTTTTTAAAAAGAAGAAAATAAAAATTACCTCAAATTGCTTTCCAAGGAGACCTAACATCTATCTATCAGCTTTTTTTTTTAGTTTGCTTCTATGTAGGGAGTTAGAGGTGTGTTTTTTGTGGCTCTGCCTGGAGAAGGGCAGTCCTACTTACAGTCCAGTTTATTGATGAATGGTAAGCAGCTTAAAAAAAAAGCTAGTTACATGCAGCATGGCACCAGGAAGTAGTATCTAAAACACTGTCTTGTAATTTGTTGATGTGTAATGAATTGCCCTACTGGTTCTACAATCTTTGTGTATCATACTCTAGAATTAACAGAGAGCTATTAGTATTCTTGAGCTTTATCCCATTGCTACCTCTGCAGAACTTTTTCTGAGTTAATGTTAGACTTCAGGTCTGTTTCAAAAAGATGTGTTGGGAGAAACCATCTTGAGCAGTTTGCCTGTTTATCATATGATAAGTCACAGGAGAAATTGCAGCAGTTTGTAGTGTGTTGTCCTTTTACTAAGTTAAAGAAAGAAAACTTTTTTTTTTGAGACAAAGCCTCAAGCTGTCACCCTGGGTAGAGTGCCATGGCATCACACCTCACAGCAACCTCCAACTCCTGGGCTTAAGTGACTCTCCTGCCTCAGCCTCTCAAGTAGCTGGGACCACAGGCGCCTGCCACAATGCCCTGCTATTTTTTGGTTGCAGCTGTCATTTTTGTTTGGTGGGCCTGGGCTGGATTTGAACCCGCTACCTTAGGTGTATGTGGCTGGTGCCTTAGCCACTTGAGCCACAGGCACTGAGCCAAAGAAAGAAAACTTAATGAGGAAATTGGAAATTCAAGTGTGGTTTTTTTCTTTTCTTTTTAACAGTCTTACTTTGTCACCCTAGGTAGAGTACTGTGGCATCACAGCTTACAGCAGCCTCCAACTCCTGGGCTTAGGTGATTCTCTTGCCTCAGCCTCCTGAGTAGCTAGGACTACAGGTGCCTGCCACAATGCCTGGCTATTTTTTTGTTGCAGTTTGGCTGGGGTTGGGTTTGAACTCGCCACCCTTGGTATATGGGTGGCAGGTTCGAACTGACCCTATTCACCCTATTCGCTGAGCCACAGGCGCTGCCCACAAGTGTAGTGTTTTTTTTTTCATGTTTGTTTGGTGGCTGTTAGGTGATTAGTATAAAATAAATGACTGTTCTTGTGGGAGATGTTACTTTGAGCACTGTTTAACAGATTTCTAGAAATGAGCCAATTTTATTTGCTCCTTGCCTTTTGTTATGAACAGGTAAGTTAAAAAAAAAAGTGTGACAGATGTGAGACCTTAAAAACTTATTTAGGAACACAGGAAATCAATGTTTTATCCTCGTAAGTAATTTTAAATACTTGAATCTTCCTTCTTTTTCAGTTACAGGAATGGATGGTGGTCCTTTAACTGATACAAGTCTCACAGATTCCTATTTCAGCACCAGCTTTATTGGAGTCAATGGATTTGGAAGCCCCGTAGAAACAAAGTATCCCTTGATGCAGGTATTCTTCCCATAAATCCATATTCCACTAAAGTTTAATACAGAGTCTTTATTCCTAAATTTGTTGAGTAGGAGATAATGAGATGGCTGGGATATAGGTTTCCAGTAGGGCTAGAGTTAGTGAGAGCTATTGAGGGTGGGGGTTCCTGGGGTGACAGTGAAGTATATAGCCCAGTGTATTTCAGCCTTTTTTATCTCATAGCACACTTGAACCTATAGTTAAACTCCCATGGCACACTTAAGTTATGTCAATCAAAAAAAAAGTTTTAAAAAAAGCATATACTTACTATGTTTTGAACTTCTTTCAAAAATTTAATTGTCTTTAAAGATTTTCATGGCACACCTGAGATCCTCTCATAGCACACTGGTATACCCTGGTATTCCAGTTGAAAATCACTGATATAGAGGGTAGCTAGAGATTTGTTCTACCATTTGTGTGTGTATGTCTTTAAGTATATTACTAAAACTTGGTAGAGATGATGGCAATTTTTAACTTATTGAGCATATAAATATTTAACACAGCTTATAAAAGTTAAAAGTTATAAAATGGCCCCCCTCCTATCCTGACTCACTACTCATCCTGCTGATTTTCTTATAGGCAGCCACCATTACTGGTTACCATTTTCCTGTGTGTCTTTTCAGGAATATTCTTTCCAGATAGAAGCATAATACTAGCTTTATTTTATTTAGTGCTTAAATGTTAAATTTAGAGCCACAGTACTCAAGGGACATTTTGCATTAAAAATGCCCTTTCTTTTTTTATTTACCCACTTTGTTCTTTTTGGTCCCCCCCCATTATCATATGACTCTGTGCAATGCACAATGTTTTGGATTATTATTGTATTTTGGCATGGCAGAATTTTGTGGAGTTGGAATATGATTGGAAACTATTCTAGTGTTTTAATTGGAAAACTGTCATAACAAAAAAAAGTAGAATATTGTCCTTTCTTGTTCCTGTAATGTACTACTGATGGCCTTCTTCATAATTGCGGTAGGATATTTAAACAGAAGTAGTATTAATCTTTATATTTCAAGTTGAACTGATTTTAAGATCTGTAAGAAGCTAATGCTTTTCTGAATTATTTTAACTTAAGTTCCAGGCCGGGCACAGTGGCTAACGCCTATAATCCTAGCACTCTGGGAGGCTGAGGCTGGGTGTATTGCTTGAGCTTACAGTTTAGAGACCAGCCTGAGCCAGAGTGAGATCTCATCTCTAAAAATAGCCGGGCGTTGTGGCAGGTGCCTGTAGAAGCTGAGGCAAGACAATTGCTTGAGCCCAAGAGTTTGATGTTGCTGTGAGCTATGACGCAACAGCACTCTACCAAGGGCGACAAAGTGAGACTCTGTCAAACAAACCTGAAATTTCATATAGGTATGCAACCTATGAGTGATTTGAATTATGAGCATTTAAGTAAATGCGCACAGCTATATATACACAAATGGGGTTTATTTTATATGAACAATGTACTAATGTATAGTAATACCTTCTTTTGAACCCTGTTAGTTATAATTTCAGGTGCTTTTTATGAATGTTCTAAGGTATTAAGATTATCTGTTTTACCTTATTAAGGTATTTGTATTAAGGTTATCTCAACAACTTCCTTTTTTATTAAGAGTTATGCAGAAATTAAGTAAGAAGTTGAGTAACCAGGTTCAGAATTGTAGAATTAAAGCCAGAGCTGGGCGTTCCTAAATCATACTTTTTAAGACATTGAGTTAGATGTTATATGTGACAGGATTTGTGGGCATGGGATGAAAGACTTTCCAGAATGAAGAGACTATAGAATATATGGAGAGAGTCTGGAACACATAGGCCATGTTTAGAGAACAGGAAAAAATCCTATTTTTATAAGCTCTAGAAGTTGTATGAATGATAATGTGAATTGGGAAAGGATATTAGAGCATTTGACTTTATATATAGGCTCTGTTTACCTTCTTGAATGAGTACTTGAATTTATGTTGTATGGATGAGCAAACTTAAGTTATGTATCTTGCCTAGGTTAATAAGTTATAGAAGCATAATTCAAAATAGGTCTGCAGCTTTGGCCTTAAATACTTGACTAGTGAGTAAAATTTTCATTTGGTATGTTGCAGAGTCATCTTTGGTAATTTTTGTATACATAATTGTAATCCACAAAGTAATTTTTATAGGAAGATTAGTGTGTCAGTAATGTGAACAGTTGATTGGAGAGGAAGAAGCAAAAAGGCTCAGTCTTAATTGGCTGGATATTTTTATTTTTGTATTCCTCAGTGATATTATGTATATATGTTTTATTTTTCAGAGAATGACCAATAGTAGCAGCTCCCCAAGCCTTCTAAATGACAGTGCCAAGCCATATACAGGCCATGGTAAGACTTGGTCACTTTTGCTTATGTGTGTGTATACATGTATGTTTCTTACTCTAAAAGTAATATACCTATTGTAGAAATTTTAGAAATTGTAAGCAGGTATAAAAATAAAAATACAAATTATCTATTTCCACTCAAAGCTAAGTATTAAGATTTAGATTTTTCCTTTTTTTTCTGTATATATGAATATTTACATTCTACTTAAGATCATATTAAACACTTTTAAATTAATCTAGGTGACTATAAATTAAATTCTATTGTTTATTTTCATTGTCTACTTAACTGATTTTTTTAAAAAACCATTATACTCCAGTGGACTGTATAAGTGAATATTTAGAGTTACTTTTGGATACGTGATAGAAGTTGAATTATTGTTTGAAAAATGGTGAACATTTTTGAGACTTTGATAAACAATTTCCAGATAACTTTCTATGTCCTATTTTCAGAAAAAATGTACAAGTGTGGTTTTTGAAGAATATATAATACTTGTGTGTTAATATTCTATATCAGTTAAATATTAACATTTACTAATAGTGGTGGGAATAAGAATTTGCACGTTTATATCCTGTAATAGACATTTTGTATATATCAAATTTCCATCACTATTGGAACGTTTCAACCTTTTGCTATATAAAAAGTAGTTACCTTTTAATCTTGAACAAAATTATTAGAAGTTAATTTATAGCATTACATATTTTTATTATTATTACAGAGTTAAAATGCTGGCTTCTAAATGCTGGCAAAGGTAGCTTAAAGGATAAATATTACTTATTTTTAAAAATGCCTTAAATGTATGAACTATAAAAAGTATTTTGTCTTGCTGTCTTACTAGCTTCTTACTCTTTGCATTATTAATTTAATGTTAAATTAATGTTAATGCTAATTAGGGGCAAGACTCTGAAAATCCAGGTAGAAGGAGTCACAGAAATGTAATAGCAATGTATATGTTCTACATGATAAAGAGATTTAAAGTTTCTTTAAATGAAGGCATTTAATATAAGTTTTAGGATTTCACACATAATTTAATGAGATTAATAAATATAAGATTAATTAAAGCTCTCATAAGTGAAGGTAAAATATTTTACCATATCTCATGCATACCTTTTCAGAAACTCTTCTGGTTTGTGAGAAATAATTAAGATATGTAATTTCTTTGTAACTTCTGTCCACAGAATAATGGAACTTTGAATCTATAAAATCTTTGGCTTTCATGTCTGTGTTTTGAAATATTTAATATTTTCATCTTAAAAATGTAACAATTTGTCTTTTAAGGAAGATTATAAAATATCTGGTAATAAAAATATGGACTATTTGTAGAATACATGGTTTTAAGACTTTTCTACTGTTTAAGTACAAGTCTGGATCTTTGAGAGTATGGTTGATGCCCCCACACACCACCTTTTATCTTTTCCAAGACTTGGTCTCAAGGACACAAACATTTATTTACCATAAGTGGACTTAGTTCTTCCATAAACATGCTCCCAGTAGCATGATTAAGAATCATTTCCTTTTTCCTACTATTTGAATTTTGTTTTGATTCTAATTAAATAGCTATTTCCTAACCTATTTGGCTTCTGAATATGTATACTAAGTATTGGCTAAATGAAGGATTCACCAATTTGTGTTTCATTCAGGAATATTTGAACATCCTTTTTGTGTGAGGCACTGAGTTTAATTATTATAGTATATGATTTTTATTACTGTTATGAGCATTGTCAAGTTAAACATTTGTTGGATTTGTGGGTTACTTGAGTTGTGTATGTGGAAACTTATATAACTTACCTTCCAGATCCTCTAACTTCACCTGCTTCATCCTTGTTTAATGACTTTGGTGCCCTCAACATCTCTCAGAGAAGAAAGGTAGGTGAAATTGAAACTTGAGTGAAACTAAATGGAGTTTAGAAGTGATGTAGGGATTGTTACCTATATAGAGTCAATGTTTTCTTAAGCAGGAGAGAAGCCTTTTATGGTCTATAATGTTTTTCTTGCCTTTTGTTTATCTTTTTAAAAAAACCTATTATATGTGGAATTTTCTTGGATCTGTGTATGGAATAGAGAGATTTTATTTGAAGGGATGAAATCCTGCTAATTTTTGCTTAATTTCTGTATCTTAACATATTCTATTTTTAAGGTAATACCTAATTTAATATTATAGTTGCTGTTAATATGTGAGTATATTAATCACATATATTAATCATGTTCTAATTTTTCTGATGTCTTTGTCTAAATTTCTCTCCTAATTTAAACTTCTCAACTTTTCAACTTTTCATAATTAGCCCAACTATTCAAAAACAGTTTGAAATCTTTTCATACTAGAAATATAATTTAACTTTATTTGGGATTGAAGTTGATAGACCACACATAGATATTTGTAGACCTTATGTATGTTTTTGAAGTATTTTATAAGGACTGATGTTGTGACAAGGTCAGATGAATTGTTTGATGCCTTTGAGTCTTCATGAGAATCTTATTAATTTTTTAGAGAAGGTGGTCTTTTTGGTTAGGATCAGTAGCAGCTGAAGATGTTCAGGAAGTTGAAAATCTTGGTGGAAATTACTATAAAATTATGGCATCTAGCTTCTTAAGTAATGGAAGAAAGGCTCAAAATAAAAGAACATTAATTTTAAAAATGCTAATATGATCTTAAGATGCTTTTAGGAAAGATCTGATTAGAGGATAGGATAAAATGATTCTGGAAGACTGGTGGTGATGGCTTCACATTATATACTTAAACCCCAACTCTTTGAGTTGTATACATAAATATGTACTGATTTTTATATGTTAATCATATCTCAATACAGTGGTTTTAAAAATTTAGAGAGGCTAGATACTCTCAAAAAAAATTTATGGGGACAGATGTAAATTACATCAATACCTCACACACCTAATGTTATACACTTCATTTTGAGACTTGGATGAGAAGAAGAAAGTAATTATATCAGCATCTAGAATCGATAGACTAAAGTATATGGTGTTGATTTTATAGATTTCCTTATAGGCTATCACCAAGAGTAAATTTACTCTTACTTTTTATACTTTTCTCATAAGTTAGAATATTTGGTTTTATAAGGTCTGATAGTTAAATTTGCGAACTCATCTTAGAAACATTGGTACATACCTCATTGCCAAATATCAACATGATCATCTTCGAAATACTCCCCTTGGGAAGCTATGCACCAATGCCAGTGCCTAGTCTACCTTTCAAAGCAATTTTGAAACTCTTTTTCCGGAATGGCCATCAGCGCTCTCATTCTATTACCCTTAATGTCCTGGATGTCATTAAAATGTCTTCCTTTCAATAGTTCCTTTATCTTTGGGTAAAGAAAAGTCACTGCGGGCCAGACCAGGTGATTAGGGAGGGTGTTCCAACACAGTTATTTGTTTACTAGCTAAAAACTCCCTCACAGTCAGTGCTATGTGAACTGGTGCATTGTCGTGATGCTAGAGCCATGAGTTATTGGCAAAAAGTTCAGGTCGTTTTTTCTCACTTTTTCATGCAGCCTTTACAGCACTTCCAAATAGTAAACCTGATAAATTGTTTGTCCAGTTGGTACAAATTCATAATGAATAATCCCTCTGGTATTAAAAAAGGTTAGCAACATCATTTTGACTTTTGGTTTGGATTGACAGAACTTTTTGGGTTGTGGAGAATTGGCTGCCTTCCATTGTGCACTTTGTCACTTTGTTTCAGGGTTGTATTGGTACACCCATGTTTTATTACCAATGATAACATGGCCCTAAACATGGTCTTACCTGTCTGAAAGGTCTTGGCAAACTTTGACTCTCCTTTGCTTTGTTCATCAGTGAGCTCCTTTGGGACAATTTTTGTACACATCTTTCTCATGCTAAGATTTTCAGTTAAGATTTTCCTGTTTCCCTGTTGATGTTTACTTGGTCTCCTGTGCTTCTTACAGTCATCTGATGATTTTGATGCACAATTTGATGAATTTTTGCAATGTTTTTGTGAGTTCTGCTTGTTACTGGCTGCCCTGATCTTTGTCAGTGACGTTTTCTGTCTCCTCAGAAAAACGTTTAATCCATTTGTGCTATTGTTTTCTTCATATCATTGTCCCCATAATCTTGTACTAACATGTCTGTGAGTCCCTGATTTCACTTCTACTTTTGCCAAATTTAACACAAAATTTCATTGCACTGATTCAGTCTTTGGCATTCTTAGGAGAGGACACAAGTATGCAACAACAGTAATGAATGCCACTCACTGAGGCACTGCCATGTGTTGACACAAACATAGCTGTGAGACACTGGTATAGCAAGGTTATGAATGCTTACTGAGTTGTTTGTACATTGCTGCCAATGGAAGGGCATGGTGTCAAGTTTGCAAACTTAATTGTCAGATCTTGTATATGTTAGAAATGGGAGAGAGTTAGACACAAACAGACCCATTGACAATAGTGAGAGAGGACAAGAGGCAAATCCTGTCAATATGGAAGTGCATAGCAGAAATAACCTGGTAGTCAAGTTGTCTAGAGCTCTTTAGGAGAAAATAAAGAATTCTTAAGTTTTCTTAGGCATTTTCCTAATGTTTTTTTCTTATTTTAAAAATAATCAGTTAACTGTTGTAAATAGCATTTTTGATGTATGAGCATACAGTAAAACTAGAATAGTAAATTAATACTTACAAATATTCCTAATATAAGGAGTTGGTAGACTGTGTCTTAAGGTTGGAATATATGATATAGATCTACTAATGTTTAGTTTTGAGAAAATAGTAAAAATTACTGGGGATTGGAAAAAGGATCAAGAAGTACCTTTTCTTTTAAAATTTATTCTAAAATAATAAAAGGAAATATTACTACAAATGTGATCTTAATATTTGGAGAGATATTAGAATATATGCTAATGGGCTAGGCACTATGGCTCTCACCTGTAATCTTAGCACTTTGTTAGGCTGAGGTGGGAAGATCACTTGAGGTCAGGAGTTCAAGACCAGCATGAGCAAGAGCAAGACCTAGTCTTTTCCCAAAATAAAAAAATTTCCCAAGATGTGGTGGCATGTACCCATAGTCCCAGGGAAGCTGAGGCAGCAGGATCACTATAGCCGAGAAGCTTGAGGTTGTGGTAGGTTATCATGATGCCACTGGACTCTAGCTTGGGTGACAGAAGACCCCCGTCTCAAAAAAGAAAAAAGCATATTTCCTAATGGAAGCAGACTAATAACAGTAAAATTAGCTCTTTGCTGTTATTATTATTTTTTAAGTCCTGGATGTTTATCTTTGTGCCCTTGGACCAACTTTCTAGGCCCAAGTCTTCTCCTTTGTGAAATGACAAGTGTGACCTAGATAGTTGCTATTGTGTCTTCATCTCTAAAACTCAGTTTCTGTTTAAACTGGAAGCATTCACTTGTCAGCTCCACCTCGAAATTTATAGTTCATGTATTTATTCATGTAGGTTTGAAGGACTGGGTTTTTTTTTTTTTTTTTTTTACCTTTTACAGTTAAAATAATATGTAGTCTAGAGACCTGGAGAGTTTCTCCAGTAGTGGGTTATATAGTTAGAATTTTATGAGGGTCCAAGTTGCATCCATATTTAAATTGTTTGTGGTTGAGTTGAAAATCTTTAACATTGTTCTGTATTAGAAAATACTCTTGGCATAGGAGTACGGCAGGTTTCACATTGTGAGTTGAAGGAATATGGAGACTTTCCCTGTTTTTCTTTTGTTGTAGTAATTTATGGTATCTATTTAATGATGTAAGTTTAGTGAAAGTAATTCAAAATTTAATTAATATTTAATTGTAGTTCCAGGTCTGTCTAAGCAGGCTAGCATGATTACTTGGTAGCCTTTCATTTCATAATGAAATATGGAAGAACAGGGAGTTACCAGTCTTTCACAGTTAAAATTTTCTAAAAATCTTAGGTAGACCTCTAGGCCAAGTATATTTGATTTTTGCCTATGAGGATATGTGATTTAACAGGGTTGGATCAGACAAGTATCTTCCCTATAGGCAGTTTTACTATATGCTATGTGGAAAATTGAAAAGAAAGGAATTGTTCCTGGTTCTTTCACATCTAATTGGAGAAGCAATGCATGAACCTACTGTAGAACATTTACACAGCAGCATATAAATTAGTGCCAATTTAAATATTTGGTGATTGCTAGGTAGCAGAGAATTTTCTACATCCAGAAGAATTTATGGAGATAACTTTTGAGTTGAACTTTGAGGCCGAGGGACATGTAAAAGCTAAATGTAGTGAGGCAAAAAGTATGCTTGATTATGAGCGGTAGAAATAGCAGCTTCAGTAAACTCTAACTCTCCTCTTTCTGAGAATAATTAAGAAAACCAGGCTTTAGGCCTTAGTATCTTTAGGAACCATTCATCTGGCCTTTATTGGAGAAACTTCCTGAAGAGTTGAAATGTATGCCTTAGGGCACTACTGCTCCTGTGTATCAAGTGTTAATCCCTGAATTGCTGCCTGTCTGGAATGTGATAGTTAAACCATTGAAAGTAAATGTTTAGAGACTTGTATTACTATTTGATAATACTGTGATAATTCAGATGTGCAGTCATTTTTCTACTAATTCACTTTTATTTTATAAAATTGTAGGACCGTGATGGATACAAAAATTTTTAGAAAGGGATATTTTTTATTGATGTTTGAGAAGAAGCACTGATTATTTTTTCTTTTGTTTTCTACACTAGGAATACTTAATTTTATAGATAGAAAAAGAATCATTATTTAAGTTTTGTTAGAGGTGGGAGTTTATTTTAGTGATCAATATGTGAGGAAATCTCAATAACTAACAAGATACAGTTAAAGTAGAGCACTGGTATGAAAACAAAGACTTGGGCCAGGCACAGTGGCTCATGCCTGAGCCAGAGGAGACTTCATTTCTAAAAATAGCCGGGCATTGTGCCTGGTGACTGTAGTCCCTGCTACTTGGGAGGCTGAGGAAAGAGAATTGCTTGAACCCAAGAGTTTGAAGTTGCTGTGAGCTGTGATGCGACGGCACTCTACCAAGGGCAAGAAAGTGAGACTCTGTTTCAAAAAAAGAGAAAAGGAAAGGAAAAAAAGAAAACCAAGACTTGATAGTTACTGTGAATCTAGACAAGCAGCAAAAGTTATGGTGACAACTCCTTTGGGAACACAGTTTATTTATAACAAAGGTAGATGTTGAAATATATTCATAAATTTAGTGGTTCAGTGCTGCGATATTGTGGTAATTATTCTTGTCAAGCTGCGGGTTTTGGTGTAGTGCAACCACATGTGATTGATGTAAATCCTAGGCCAAAAGAGTAATCTTCAAAATTTGTCTAGCATTCTTGGCTTCTCCTTTTTTATCCTTCTGGGCTATTGCCCTTCTTTGCCTTTTTTATTCCTCTAGTCATTTTCCTATTCAGCTCCCCCCCCCTTATTACAGCAAAAAAGGTTCTGGTAAGCATCATTTACTTTTCTTTGGTTTACTTTAGTATGTTGTTTTACTCAAAATGCAGCTTTGCCTGAACATTTGCATTATATTTCTAATAGCAAGGATAATAGATTTTTGCTTTTGTAGATACTTTTAATAACATTTAATTTCTTGGTGTTAGGAGGCAAAGCCTTCTGAAGTATTGTGTTTATTTTTTCCGTTATTTAAATTAAAACTCTTCGTTAGGGTAATAGAAGACGTGAGATCAAAGGGGTCTGGCTGGCTTACCTGCCTATGGCTTATTTGTGAGGATGTGTGGTGGTTGTATTATTCTGCTTGAGAGAAAATTCACTAGCAGTACTTTTCTCTGCTTTCTTCCTTGTTTGAATAGTTTGGGTCCTCCTTTATGTACTGTTCTTTATCTTAAGTACATTTATCTCTCCCATCTCTGTTATTGATGACTGTACATATTTTCTGATTAATTTGAAATTTAAATATTTTCTTATAACATTTCTGTTCTAAAGTCTTTGAAAGGTGACTTTTACGTTGTTTTCACTCTAGGCAATAAAAAGTTGAATAACAAAGAAACTGGAGAGTGTTTACTATATGTAGAATTCTTCAATGGAGAAAGACAAAGTAAGCTTGGAGAAATTAATAGGATTACAATATAGATGATTTAGAATGTAAATCTCGGCTCGGGGCCTGTGGCTCAAGTGGCTAAGGCACCAGCCACATACACCTAAGGTGGCCGGTTTGAATCCAGCCTGGGCCTGCCAAACAACAATGATGACTGCAACCAAAAAATAGCTGGGCATTGTGGCGTGTGCCTGTGGTCCCAGCTACTTGGGAGGCGGAGGCAGGAGACTCACTTGAGCCCAGGAGTTGGAGGTTGCTGTGAGTTGTGATGCCACAGCACTCTACCCAGGGGGACAGCTTGAGGCTCTGTCTCAAAAAAAAAAAAAAAATGTAAATCTCTTCTTAATCCTGCTAATAGTTAGGCCCTTTTGGCACGGTAAATCTAATATTGGTAGATATTGATATCAGGAAAAATAAATAAAATAAAGATGTGGAGAAAATGGAGAAGATACTGAAAAATAACTGAAATTTTAAAGGAAATTGCAAACTAAAATAATCTGTAAAACAGTTGTTTTTAAGTTCTTTATGTATGTTCTCAAAGAAATAGTGTTTTACTTGGTGATTTATAGTCAGTCACATCAGTATTGTTCAGTAATATTTCTGTGAAATACTGTATTTAGAATTCCATATGTATTTAGGACTATCCCTTTAGTCCTAAATACATTCCATGCAGCTCCACTTGCTAATCTGTGGGAATGTTTACTGTCTCAGCCTCAGATGTTGGTGAGGTTTTAGGTTTAGAGATATATATGGGTCCCTTATGGAGACTGGTGGAATTGTTGGGGTCCAAGTCCCTGAGGATGGGAGGAACACCCTGTTTAGCTTTTTCGGGGCCTGTTGGTGAATTTTATTTATTGATTTTAAAGATTTACATTTATTTCTCCAGGTAGGAAGGCTTCCAAGTTAGAAATCTTATCAAGGTCTGACAGTAAATGATTCTTCAAAGAAATGGTTATAGCTTCTTAAACTCACACCACAATACACAGTAACCTTGAGGAACTGCTTCTCTTTCAAGAGAACACAGTGTCAGTCTTTCTTTCAAGAGGCCTCATCTTGTATTTTTTTTTTTTTTTTGAGACAGAATCTCATTTTGTCACCCTCGATAGAATGCTGTGGCATCACAGCTCACAGCAACCTCAAACTTTTGGGCTTAAGCGATTCTCTTGCCTCAGTCTCCCAAGTAGCTGGGATTGCAGGTGCCTGCCACAATGCCCAGCTACTTTTTTTGTTGCAGTTATCATTGTTGTTTTAGCAGGCCTGGGCCAGTTCAAACCTGCCAGCCTGGATGTATGTGGCTGGTGCCCTAACTGCTGAGCTATGGGCGCCGCCTCTCATCTTGTATTCTAGTTAAGAAACTTTCTGTTACAGGACACCCTGAACTGAGCCAAGGGAAGATCTGGCTGACATCAGCACACATAGTTCTCTGTACAATCCTTCTCCATACCCAGATTCATCTTGGTCAATTCAAACTCTAGCTTCTGCCTACCACAAACCCCTAAAAGTCAAGAGATGGAAGATTGTATGTGTCCGCATGTGGTTCCTTTGAAGGCCCAGTGGTCACCCCTGTTTTAGTGTACATTCTGTATACTTTGACCATGCTCTAACCACACACAAAGAGAGGTTCCAGGGATGGGACATTGTACTAAGCATGCAAACAGGAAACACTCCGTAGACATCAAAGCTGTTGGTGAATTTTAATTTTTCTCAAGGAGCAAACAGTAAGAATAGTAATAACCTGGTAGTATTGATTAATACTTAAGGCTTTAAGGTTTCAATTTGGATGTCAGGAAGTAAGAATTGCATTCATATTTCTTCACTGATTATCTCTGTGTCTTTGACTTAATGGATTCTTTTCTTTATTCATTTGCAGAATCCAAGTGAAAATACTTTGTACCACCTATGTAGGACTGTTTTGATGACTAAATGGGATGTTATCTGGCACATTAATGCTCTATGAATGGTACTTCTTATTGGTATTAAACAATACATAGTGTTGGCCAAACCTTTCTAGCCAATGGTACTACTATGAATGGTACTTATTGGTATTAAACAATACATGGTGTTGGCCAAACCTTTCCTTTCTTGGAAATTAACTGTTACTAAATAAATATCTCCTGTTAATAGTTCTGAATCAGTCTGCATTAAAATTGCCTTCTGGAAAAGTGGTTCTATAGCTGCTTTGAGGATATCTACCTTTTCTTTGAGATGTTCAGTCCTCTTCTATAGCCATTATTAATTTTCTTAAATATTAATGTTTCAAATTTCAAGGTTTAGTGAAAATTCATGTAGGGGTTTCTTGTCATGTAGTGGTGGGTAGATAGAAACTTGATTTCATTTGTGTGGATGATGACTTCCTGTGTGTGTTTTGGGTAATATGGTAGACTTAAATAATTCTTTCATAAGTTATATGTTTTATATTTTATTGTATCATTTAATTACCTCAGCAATTCTTTTTTTTTTTCTTTGAGACAGCATCTCATTACGTTGTCCTACCGTCCTTGGTAGAGTGTCGTTGTGTAACAGCTCACAGCAACCTCAAACTCTTGGGCTTAAGTGATTCTCTTGCCTCAACTTCCCAAGTAGCTGGGACTACAGGAGCCTACCACACTGCCCAGCTATTTTTTTGTTGCAGTTGTCAGTTGTTTAGCTGGCCCAGGCCACGTTCAACCCCCCCCAGCCTCAGTGTATGTGGCTGGTGCCCTAACCACTGGGAAACAGGCTCTAAACCAACAATTCTTTTTTTTAAGCTCGACAATTTGGTAATATTCAATCTGATAAATAGTAATTTTGGTTTTTGTGTTTTTTTATTAGTAACTTTGAATAAACAAAGGACTGCCTTTATTTTTATGTAATGTAATTTGAACACACTGTCATTTTTATTGCCAACAATTTGTGGTACTTAGATTCTTTTAGCAAATGGCTCTGTCTTCTCTTTCTTTGCTTTTTAATTAGCAAACTTAAATGTTTTTTCTATTTATTTCTAGTTAGTTCATTTTCTAAAAATATGTAGGCAACATTAGATTGAAAACTTTGTTTGAAAATGATAGTTCCTACAGAAAACAATTACACTTTAAAAGAGTTAATTTTCTTTCCTTGGTAAGTTAAGAATACTCCAGAATTGTGTTGAGATAAAAATGTACTTTGGAAAGAACAGATTAAGTTGTTTTGTTTTGTTTTGTTTTGTTTTTTGAGACAGATCTTCAGGCTGTCCCCCTGGGTAGAATGCTGTGGCGTCACAGCTCACAGCAACCTCCAACTCCTGGGCTCAAGCGAGTCTCCTGCCTCAGCCTCCCAAGTAGCTGGGACCACAGGCGCCTGCCACAACGCTCAGCTGTTTTTTGGTTGCAGCTGTCATTGTTGTTTGGCAGGCCCAGGCTGGATTTGAACCCACCACCTTAGGTGTATGTGGCTGGTACCTTAGGTGTATGTGGCTGGTGCCTTAGCCACTTGAGCTGCAGGCACCAAGCTAGAACAGATTAAGTTTTGTTATGAGAGGTTTGACCATGTACTTGCTGTGCTTTATTTTAATTGGTACTTTGTGTGCAGTGACTGTTTTTATTGAACTAGGAAAGATTCTTTTAAATTCATGAGTGGAGGAGAATTTTGCTTTATTGATTGATTTTAAAAAGAGCTCTTGTAAGAGATTTTGTTTTTGTGAGTATTTTTCAGGTGTGTAGTACTATGATTTTGACACTTCATTGTATTTAAACATCGAAACTGAAATTAGGTTGTCTTTTATACACAAAATGTAATACTGTGGGCTGTATTCATCTAGTTTTTTAGCTTTGGGGATTTTGAGTTAGTTCTTACATAATAGTGGTAGTTGATTATAATAAAACCATGATGTGTTTACCACTTGTATCTATGAATTAATAGATCATTCTGAGATCATTGGCTTCTTTATACTCTATTCTGGACAATTTATCTGCAGGGTATAATAACTGGTATTAAGAAGCTGGCATTAATGGTAGTGTTCATCCCTGCTTTCCTAGAAAGCACATGTGGTGAATGAATTAGTAAAGACCAGTTTAGAATTCTCATCCACAAACTTGCTAACTTATGTTTTAGGATATTTAACTAAACACTGTAGTTTCCCCCAACTCTGTTTTGTTTTCAAGATTTGTTCTTCTTGCATTTTGAATATAGGAAAGGAGAACTTCTTACTTTTATTTCTTGAATATCTCTAGCTCTAGCTGTTTCTCATTAATTCCATCCATGCCAATTAGATTAAAAGAGATTGATTTATTTAGGAATTTGTATTTGGTCATCTCAGGTTTAGCTAGATTAATGTTAAGATTATAATGTGTCAAGAAATACTATAGAATGTAGAATAGATTTCTTTAAATTGGAGACAGGATACCACAGTTGAGAGTGCAAGTGTTGGAGCCTGACCTTACGTTACTTGTTAGTTATAGGCAAGCTATTTTAGCCTCTCTTGAGATTCACTTTTCTCATCTATGAAGTTGGCATAATGTCATAATAGATAATATCTCATAGAATTTTGTGAATTAAATACATTAATGGATTGAAAGTGCTTGGCATAGTATAGTATCTTGTGCTTGTCAAATGGCAGTTGTTAGTGTAGTCTTCAATTGTTAATGATTTTTCAATTAAAACTGTTTCTGAATATGATCACTTTTCACTAACACCATCATAATTCAAATTCATTTATGGTAAAGAGGATTTCTGAAGCTACTCTGCTTAATTTCAGGATTGAATTTGATCAAGTATACATGTAAATTAAACCAAAAGGAAACCTTTTGCTTATAAGCCAAAAGGCATGTTGTTAGCATGATGATTGCTTTTGGTAAGAAACTAAAATTGATATAAAATTTTAATAATTATCACAGTTGTTAATTTAGTGTGGAAATAATTTTTCTGAATTAGAAGAAACCTCATTTTCATTCAAAATATTAAAATCACTTTGGCATGGTATTTTATTTTTTATATCTTACATGTGTTAAAATGATGTAAGAAATTGCTGGTTGGTGTTCTGGTTCTTTAGAAATAAAACGTAGCCTTGCTTGCTTAGCAAGGATAATCCAGCAGATTTTATTTTTGGTGGCATGAAATTCTCATGTAACATTGAGAGTTTTCTTTTATGATAAGACTTTAAAAAGTAATTTAAAAATTTTAGAGGGTACAGGTGTTCTTTTTACATGGATGAATTGTGTAATAGCTGACGTCAAGGATTTTAGTGTGCTTGTCACCAGAATAATATATATTGTACCCAATAGGTAAGTTTTTATCCCTCACCCTCCTCCCACCCACGTTGAGGTTTTTAGAACATAAGAGACTTTTGTAGGTTTTCTTTAAGGTATTTTGTAGGTAATAGTTTAAAAATTTATTTATGTATGTATGTGTTTATGTCTGTAAATCATATTCTGCTGTATTTGATAACATTTAGATGAGTTTTAACTTAGTTGTTTCTTCTGTTTTCATCCTCTCATATGACTTGTGGATTGGCTTCACAGATTAAAATGTCTTTATCACCTGTGCATGTTTATTTGCTCATGAGGTTTTAAACAATGATGATCTGTTTTTCTGTACCTACTTGCTCATCCCATCCTATGTTACCTTTGTTTAAACTTAAACAGTGAAAACGTAAGGAATCTAATGTGTTTTCATGGAAAGCCCACAGTTAATGATAATGAATGGGGAGGATAAATACAGCATAGTCTTAGATTATGATTTTTGATTTTTAAGTCTTCTACCCATGGATGAAATTCACTGGAGCCCAAGCTCCAGATTTGTATATCTGGATTTACTATTCTAAATAATTAGCTATATATAAGACAAACTTCTGATGACTTTAAGAAAAAAGAAAAAAAAATAAGCTATATAAGCCTTTAAAATCCAGATGTGTTGTGTTAACACTCCTAATAGGTAACTTATGTATAGGTAGATCCCTGTGTTAATAGATATATGGAAATTAGTTTGATTTTGAAAATTTAAATGTCTTTAATTGGTTTGGGGTTTATTTTTTTCCATTAATGGATTATAATCTTTTATTTAGTTCTCATAACTATAACTATCAGAATATTTAACTGAGAGAAGACCATGTGGAGTCAGAGGAGGTTGTAAACAAATGGTTGTAAACATATTATTTTGAAATAAATATGTAGTAAATCCTAGTTTTCTAATTAATGGACCTCAGATTCTTAAGTAGTGGTAGGAGGTAGGTTTGCTGAGTTGTTACTGCAAAAGATAATGAGTTCATGTATTCATTAAGCATTGACTGAAGGGAGATGTATTTCATATATGTGTACTAGTATTTTTCAAGTTTATGAAGATGTTCTGATTGACAAAGTACAAATCACTTAAAAGTGTCATTTAGAGCATTCATTGTTGTCAGAGTACAATTAATGAAGTACAGTTATTATTTTTTTTTGGTATTGAAAGGTGGTTCTTGTAATTCAGGACATTGGAAACTTTTTGTCCTGGGATAACAATTTGTTTTCTCTAGTTTACTGTTGATGATTAGATTTGAATAATGTGTAATAATGTGCAAATGTTAATGTGAGGCATTTTGGAGATTA
Organism: Galago senegalensis; assembly: GCA_963575145.1. Classification (NCBI taxonomy): domain Eukaryota; kingdom Metazoa; phylum Chordata; class Mammalia; order Primates; family Galagidae; genus Galago; species Galago senegalensis. The sequence continues at coordinate 16,105 of CAUYTI010108386.1, read as the reverse complement.
TACTGTTTTACAATTACCAAAAGAGTTGTACCAAGTATTGGATTGGTCTGTTAGTTGGTAGCTTTAACTACATTTTTCTATACAAGCAGTGGTATTTATAGATTGTTTTTTAGCTTTTCAACTTTTCGGAGGAAGAGAATAGATTTTCTTGATCATTGTATTTTTAAGAAGAGCAGAGAAGCTTTTGAATGAATGAAGAAATATGTGTGCGTGTATCTAGGCTTCAGGATTAAAACAGTTGTAAAATTAGTTGTTTTTTTCTTTTTGACACAGTCTAGACTGGTTAGGAAATGACAGTGGACTTCCCTTAGTTTTAAACCATTGGACACAGCTTTTATGGAATGGGGTAGAAATTTTTGAAAACTTAGGGCTTTGGGGGCTATGAGTGAGGATCTGAGTGTTTAGGTCAAGTTCCAAAGAGTAAGAAGCTGGAAGGAGTCTGGGTATTCTTTTAAACTACTGCCACTTTTAATTTTGGGGAATGGCTCTGATATCTATTTGTACCCCTTGTTGTTGCTTCTCCAGGTCACCAAATTAACACCAATTGGAGCCTGGGTAACTTCTTTTGAAAGGTGGACTCTGAGGCCTTACTCTGGGCCCACTGAACAGAATCTTTAACAGGATTCTCAGAAGATTTATATGTTTATTATACTTTGAGAAGTGCTACTCAAGACTATTTTGCAAACCTTTTCTTCTTCTTTTGTTTGTTGTTTGTTGTTTTTTTTTTTTTTTGAGACAGAGTGTTATCATGTCACCCTCAGTAGAGTGCCATGACCTTATAGCTCACAGCAACCTCAAACTCTTGGGCTTAAGCCATTCTCTCACCTCAGCCTCCCAAGTAGCTGGGATTAAGCTTTACTGCCAGCCTGATTAAGGCATTTTAAAATGTTTCCCACTTTATAATAACCAGCAGGATGGGACTGATTTTGAGTGTCAAGAAGAGAAGAACAATAAGAGAATTTGCCTTTTTTCCGCCTGGGGCCATTGCATTCTTTTTTGTTGTTATTATTTTTGTTATTATTTTTTCTTATGTCTTTTTTCTACTTTCTTTTCTTTTTTCTTTGACCAGTTTACCCTGGCAGATATTAAATTCTTAAGGTTGGTCTAGGTAAGGATTTCTGGGAGCTAAGGGAAAGAGAAGAGGGATTGTTGCTTTCATGTGCTCTGGAGAAGGGGCTTAGATCTTGTATAACTTAGAAATCTTTAGAATAAATAAACATTTCCCATAAAATTTTGTTTGTTCCTTTTATTTCCTCATCTTCCATTTGACTTCTGCTTTTAATCTCCTTAATCATAATTGTGTTTAACCTACCAAATTTTTCCCCATCAGGTAATAGCTCTCTGTTTCTATTTACTTGCCTCTAGGTCACATCCTTCTTCCCAGACTAGTGATTCTTAGCCAGGGGCAATGTGTTCTCCCACTCCAAGAGGACATTTGGCAGTATTTGGAGACATTTTTGGTTGTTACAGTGGGAGGTGGTAAATAACTTCACTACTGGTATTTAGTGGGAAGGACAGGGGTGCTGCTCAACACCCTCAAATGTCCCTCACAAACAAAGAAAGAAATATCTGAAGTCTGCAGTGCTGAGGTTGAGAAACCCTTACCTAGGCTACTCTGCAGAGTCTACTAATTGGCCTGTCTCCAGTTTTACTCCCCTTTCCCCTAGTTCTTTCTCCACACTGCCATGGAACTTCTTTTCTAAAACACAAATTGGATTTTTGTCATTTCCCATTTACAAGCTTTCATGAGTTCCCTTTTGCCCATGGAATTGCCTGTTTCCAGTTTTACCTCCCCCTTTCCCTTTCTTTTTCTTTTCTTTTTTTTGAGACAGAGTCTCACTATGTTGCCCTCACAGCTCACAGCAACCTCAAACTCTTGGGTTCATGATATTCTGTTGCCTTAGCCTCCTAAGTAGCTGGGACTACTGGTACCTGCCACAACGCCCAGTTATTTGTTACAGTTGTCATTGTTGTTTAGCTGGCCCAGGCTGGGTTCAAACCTGCCAGTCTTGGTGTATGTGGCTGGCTGGCAACATAACCACTGTGTTATGGGTGCCAAGCTGGAACTTTCCTTCTAAAAGACAAATTTGATTTTGTCATTTCCTGTTTACAAACTTTCTCCCTTTTGCACATGGAATGATACTCCTTACCATAGGACATAAAAGCAGTCAATTTCTTTTTTAGTACTTTTCAAGCTTCATCTTTTGTTCTCAAGGTGGACCCTCTACTAATGGTGGACTAAAATACTTGGGGTTTTCCCCAAATACCACAGTACTCTTATCCCTCTACATTTACATTTTTCATCATCATGCTATTACCTCTTTTCAGGTGTCATCTTGTATTCTGTTTCTTACAGTGCTATTTTAAATGGTATTGATACTGTAGATCTTTTCACTTCACCATGTAGAAGGTTTTACGTTTGGATGTGAGTTTAATCTCTGGCTATGCATTGAAAAAACTTTATACGTGCACACATAATACAGAAAAACTTCATTTATAAGCCTACATATTTGGAGATCTCTTCTACTTAAGAAGAAAGGCCTTGGGCTAGTTAGTTAACAGATACTTGGGGCATGGGATGGAAGCAGAAGAATGTTATCATTCTTTTCTGTCTTTAATATACTGTTACATAGAAAATAAATTGCACTGAGTCAAAAGTGATTCAATTTGTGAAAGATACAAATTACAGAAGACCATTTAAAGCAGTGATTTTCTGTCATTCAGATATATGACTAGAATTTAGATGTTCTTGTTAAGACTTATTTGATAGGTTGTGATTTTAAGTATAAACATTTTTAGATGTGTTGAACTTTTTTTAAAAATATAGATGAAGTCAGAAGCCTCGTAAAGATAATCTTTAGCCCAGAAATTTTCTAAAAGACAAATTTTAAATTAGTGAATGCTGAATTAAGGTTATGTTTCTCTTACTATATAAGAAAAACTTTTTATAGTTGTCTACTTGAACACAAAAACGTGAGTTTAATCTTATCTTTTTTCCAAAGAGTTATGTTACTGGATAAAACCTGCTTTAAAATTCTCTCAACTTTGCTTGGCACCTATAGCTCAAGTGGCTAGGGTGCTAGTCACATACATCCAGGTTGTCGGGTTCAAATCCATCCTGGGCCTGCAAAACAATGACAACTGCAACCAAAAAAATTGCCAAGTGTTGTGGCAGGTATCTGTAGTCCCAGCTACTTGGGAAACTGAGGCAAGAGAATTGTTTAAGCCCAAGGGTTGGAGGTTGCTGTGAGCTGTGATGCCACGGCACTCTACCCAGGGTGACAGCTTAAGACTCTGTCTCAAAAAAATAAATAAAATAAAATTCTCTCACTTATCATCTGGTTCTGTGGCATATACCATGAAGAGCACATATTTGTTGTAATCTACACAAGTTCCTTCTGAGATAGGCAGAGTAACTAGATTGGTCCAATATTTCATAAAGGTGGAAAATTTAGTCTCAAAAAATTTAGTTTCTTAAAAGTCTGTACACTGATAGAATTATTATGGAGGAAGGGTTGTCTTCCTTAATATAAGTTTAATTATTTTTGTCTTCTTTAAATGAAGTACAATATAGCAGAAGCCTGTCTGTGGATTTGAGAATCTAATTTGCATAGAATAATTTTCATAAGCGTTATTTGCAAGGCTTTTGAAATTTAGAAGAAGTCAGTTGTTTTCTCATATTGGTTCTTTTTATACTAGACAATTTTTTTAAAAAAATGCATGTCTGGATACAGTATATATTTTTGAAGAAAATTTTAATTGTTTTAGTAGTCTTATACCTTATAACAGAACAATGAATAAACACAGTAAACACAGATTTTCTTATTTCAGGTTTTAAGTTAGGTATCTTTACAAGGACAGATTTATGGAAAGGAAAAAAGATCTACAGAATTCCCTTTAAGATGCAATATAGTGCAAATTTACTGTAGTTAAAAGAAATCAGATGGTGGAAACTATCATTAATATTTACATATAAAAGTCCAGCTACCCACTATTAAGATGGTTTACTAACTTTCTTATAATGTAAGCCACACTAATGAATTTATGATTTTATCAGGCAATTTGTTCAGTATTGAACTGTTTATGATACTGATATTTAAAAGACTAATGAAATTTGTATTGTTATTGTTTTTTTTTTTAGTCTGAAATTATTCTTTTCATTAAGGAGCTTAGATTGAATTGCCCAGTAGGATAGTGATCTGTACTCTAGCCTAATCTGCATAAACTTAAAAATCTTTTAAAAATTCATTTTTTGGGGATCAGCTGCTGCTTTTAAGAGGGGGTAGTTCTCAGTTTAGAAAATAAAGTAGCAAGATGAACTGAAAAAGTATAGTTTGGAGAACTTTTTTTGTATGTATTTTGTGCCCTTGAAGCCATTTCTTCATATTACAGTGAGAATAGGTAAGTGACAGCGAAAAAAATTTTGCAAAGTGTTGTACTGACAAGTTAATTTCTGTTCATTGAATAAGGTCTTACCAGATTATACTGTATTTCTCTGAAACATCTGTTGCTTGATGTAATATTATTGTTCAACCTATTAGGACTGTGGGTTATTTTGGAAGTGTGGGTTTGGTGTGGGGGTGGGAGTTGGTGGGTGGTGGTAAAAATATTAAGAGGGAGTGTTTTAGAATTTTCCTTGTTTCTTATTCCACGAATCCCAATATCTTCAATATGTTAGTTATGTTAGTTTAGATTAGTGTGGGGGATGTTAGGAGTGGCCTGGTTTCTTTCCTTCTTTTTCCTAGCCAAGGAAGTATCGCCTGGGGATGCTGGAAGAGAGGCTAGTTCCGATGGGATCAAAGGCACGAAAAGCAAAGAACCCTATTGGCTGCCTTGCTGACAGGTGTAAATCAGGAGTACCCATCAATATGGTTTGGTGGAACAGAGTGACAGAAAACAATTTACAGGTAAAAATATTTTTATTAGACATTTTTTTAAAAAGTGAATATGTTGGCTGCTTTCTGTGTCTGTGTGGGGTGGTGGGTGTGAAAAGATTGGATGGCTTAGCTGTTATACTTGGGTGATTTAAAATTTCTTTATTAATCAAAGTAAGATTAGTTGCCCAATAGCAATTAAATAATTTTTGTTTAGTGGCTTTTTGAGTGTTCAATGCTTGTATTTTCTTTTCTTCTTTTTAATTTAGTTTTTTTCTTTTCAATTGTGTTAACATTTGAGTTCAATTCTTTTTACTATGTAGAGTTAGGGTACTACATTCATAAGTCATGTGAAATTTATTATAGAAAGTCCCAGTTATTTGGAATCTGAACGATTAGAAGCTCTGTATCTTGTCTTTTTTACATTTTTACTAGGAAATAAAAATTGTTTATAAACAAACTTGCCAAGGATTTGCTCTAAAAGCAACATCACCAGTATGTTGTGATAATATTATTACAGAAACATTTTGGTCTTTGTTTTTACCATTACTTATCAATACTGAGTAATGCAAATGAGTTTTTATAACTCAAGGGCTAGTTTCTATATGAGATTTTGGAGTCCCTACAAAATAATAATTATTCCGTTATAATTATTCCAAAATAATATTCCATTTTAATTTGGATTATAATTATTTTCGTTTTTGAAAAATTCATAATTATTATATAATGCAGTTTTATTAATTAAAATTTCATTTTAGCCAGAGGTAGAGTATCTTTCCTACTAAAATTTGAGTAAATTAGAATTTAAAATATAATCCTATTCTGATGCCAAAAAGAAAAAAAATAGAATATAATCCTAGCTAAAGCCTAATCCCGCGTATATGTGTGTATATACCATGCACAGAAAACTTATAACAAATTTACCAACTTGGTTTTATTTCTGTCTCCTTACTTTGTATTATAAATAGGTCCCCCAGTATTTTGTTACATTCAAAACAAAATGTGACAGGATAAGATGTTGCTTTGGGCATGGGAATAAAGAAATTATTCCAAAAATAAATATGAAAATGTGCTGTTTGCTTAAACTGAAATTTTTATAGTTTTTCTTAAGCTAAGGAAAAACAGGGGGTTCCATGGAATCAGATGTTTAAAATTATATTGGCAAATTTTGGTATGTCAATTATGAACATCAGTGTAGTTGTTTTAATTTAATTTTCTTGTCTTTGAAATCAGTGGAGGAGAAATTTAGTATGCATTGTTAGAATTATTTTTCAGTTTTAAAAAGAAAATCTGAAAATAAATTGGTCCCCACCTGTCTAAGAACCAGATACAAGTGGAACTGTAATCACTCATCTGTTGTAAGGGTGAAACACTGATCAATGGAGAGTTACAGCTTCTTGACCTTGATCTCTCCACAACTCCCTGCCTGTCCCAGTGGCAGTTCTGAAGTACCTCTTTTTAGTATAGCATAATCATAGGTTGGTATAAGAATATGTGCTAGAGTTAATGCTTTTAAACATTAAAGCAGATAGTAATAGATATGCACTAACGTGTGTGAAAAATTGAACTAGTGTCATCTGAACCTAATATTTCAAAACTGTTTATTGTATGCTTCAAATAGTTCTTTTCCTTTCAGGACATAAAGAATTTTATACTCCAGATTTAGAGAACTTTATAAGCTCTAAAATATCAGACATTGGCAGTCACATGTTGAAGTATTGAAAATTGTCATCTAGTCTGCCTTACTATCTTTGCGGATTCCTAAACTGGGGACTTGGAGTGGTTTATGCAGAGCATAGCGTATGTCAGTATAGTTTTTATTTTTTTTTGTAAGAGAAAAATAATTTTTATAAGTCTGTTCTATACTAATTTGGGGGTGTGTGTATGTGATCTTTACCTTTTAATACTGTTTTATATGTTTTATATGTAGCCAGAAATTTTCATCTTTCCTATTCTGTTTGTTTCCTTTCCTTTAAAACTAAGTAGGTCCTCTCAATCTTTTCTTTCATTCTTTTTTTCTTTTTCAGACAGTCTTAACTCTGTTGCCCTGTGTAGAGGATGGTGGCATCAGCCTAGCTTGCAGCAGCCCCTCCCCTGAACTGAAATGAGTTTTTTCTCCTATGTGGGCGTGTATTAGATTGTCTCCTGGCTTCATATTAGTATTGAGTACATTGAATAATTGCTTTTCCATTCTTGTGATACTTTACTAAGAAGAATATGTTTCATATTCATCCAGGATATTATAAAAGATGTGAAGTTACCATCTTTTTGTGGCTGAATAGTATTCCATGGTGTGCATGTACCACAATATGTTAATCCATTCCTGAATCATTAGCTATTTAGGTTGTTTCCACATCCTGGCAACTGTAAATTGAGCTGTGATAAATAATCTAGTGTAAATGTCCTTATGATAAATGATTTTTTTTTCATCTGGGCAAATGCCTTGATTAGGGTCATATGGAAGATCTACTTTGAGATCTTTGAGGATTGTGTTTGACCTCATTGGTTCTCATGAAAGACTTTGAAATGCCCTGTACTTGGACTTGGGGAGCCTCTGAATGCTGATGAAGTCCTGTGCACGTCAGTGTTTACCCAGAGTCATTAACCAGGCAAGGGTGTTTGCCATTTTTCCTCCCCTTGCTTGGAAGGATTATGATGCCTTCTCCCTGTCTCCACTTTCCATTTAAGCCATAAGTCTTTACTAACATTGATTTCTTCCAGTAGTATGTCAGTGAGACCAGCAAAGAGTTACGTCATTAGAAGTACTGAAGAGTGATCAGTGAGCAATACATGTCAACTTGAGTGAAAGGATGTGCACAATTTATAAATTTCTCATGGTGTTCCAGGTTTTCATTTACCTAAAAGTAATGACTCATTACATAAAATCATGTTCATTTTCTCTCAGACCTTTGAATATAGTGGGGTCATAAACCGTAAATTGTGTTGGCTGTTGTTTTAGCTTACTTAGCAAGGTGTTAAAAATGAATGAGAGCTTTTGAATATATCAGGGATCCATCTGACTTCGTTATCTTCTTGTCAACATTTCCTTTGATGCTGTTGCCCCCCCCCCCCCGTAGTCTTATGAAATGGCATTTCTTATAAGAAGCGTTTAATTATAAGAATGATGACATTAAAAATCTCTTGTTTCACAAATTCTCTTGTGAATTCTACTTCTTATTGCTGGTGCTTTTAAGATCTCAGGGAGGTTTTGAAACTCCCTAGATACACTTCAGTCCTTAGTTACTCACAGGATTTAGGTGTTACTGAAGGTGATGTAGTTACTAGGGTCCAGGAAATTGGAAAATTTAGGCTTTTGATGGAATGGATCAGCATTTATAAAAGAGAAGCTTCAGCCTGTCTACTTAGGGTTTCTTGGGACTTGAAAAGTTGTAGAACAGTGGTACAGTGTTTCTGCTTCTCACCCCAGCCTAGGTTTAGAATGCTATTCTAAACCTTTAGTGTTCTCCTCAAACCTACTTAACCCTCACTGTTTTTCTTTTGGGGGATGGCCTTGTATTCTTCAGAAGGGAAAGCAAGAAGGCTGAGAATGATTTGCCTCGCATATCACCTTTCTGCCTGGTTCCAAAATTTTCATTTTTACTCTTTCTTATTTTCCTTCTGTCTCAAATAGGTGTTCCTTTACTACATGCTCTAGAACGCATCTTTATTCCTTCTAGCAATTTATTTCTTCACGTATTTCATCCTCTATGTTGGGTTCTTCCTCCTAGTTTATAAACGTGACATCTTTAAGTCTCTCCTATTACGTGGTGAACCTGGGACCACAGAATGCTACCTGAGGAAAAGGACATGTGGGAAACTACAGTATAGTTTGGGAAGTAGTTTCTGCTTATTATGGCTACTTTTCCACCTTTTATTCATCCCTTAATCCTCAATATTTTTTACTTTACTACTCAGTCGAAACTGTTTTTGATAAGGTTGCCTAACTGCCAAAATTAATGGCATTCTTACTTGACCCCCTGTTACAAGTGACAGTTGATCACTCCGCTTTCCTTGAAACTTTGGTTCTCTTAGCTTTTAGACTGCTCATTATTAGTCTTTTTTTTAAGGCCTTTTTTCCTTTGCCCTGCCTTCAAGAACTCTCCCAAGCTGTCATTGACTCCCCTGTTTTATTCCTCATAATGCACTTTGAGGAGCTCAGATGTTTTCATTATTTCACATGCTCCCTGTTCATATTTAATTCCCAGATATTTTTTTTTCCCCTACCAGTCCTCTGCATTCACTCTAAATAATTATATTTCTAGCTTCTTCTGAATAGATCTTAGTCTCTTTGGGACTGACTTCAAATTCATCCTGTCTTAAATGAGCCCCATATGTTTTCCTTCCAAATCTGGTTTTTGTTCATATATACCTATACTTGCCCACTCATTAGCAACAGTATACCCACCATCTATCTTGGTTATTGATATCACTCAGTGTATAATCTGTGAATTCTTTTAGATTCTTCTTTCTTCCTTATCTGCCCTTTCCCATCTGCCACTAAGATCTGTTGCTCATGTGACTTTGAAATTGTCTTCACTCTTAACTGATTTATAATTTAGGTCTACCTTTATTTCTTACTTGGACTATGTAAAGAAATCTTAAAATGTGTTAGATTTAGTCATTAAAAATGGCGGGATTCTTGGTTAGGAAGAATATTCCTAACGTAAATTTTTCTACCTACTGTAGATTGTGGTAAATGGTTTTTATTAATAGTATTTATATAGCTATGGATAGTAGATGTACATAGTAGTATAGAAGATAATTGTAGCTATATAAAGTAGTTCTTGCCTCTTTGAAATACTGTGATAATTTCACTTTCCTTGACTTTTAATTGACTAAATGGATATTTTTTACTCCTTTTAGGGAAAATGATATTAGGAATAAGCTAGGTGGTATGCCTTGTGACTGTTACTGAATATTATTATTGAAGTACTTTGACATGTAAATTACTTCAGATTCTTTTAAGTACAGGTTGAATATCCCTTAGTGAAAATGCTTGGGACATAGCTGGGCGTTGTGGCTGGCGCATATAGTCCCAGCTGCTTGGGAGGCTGAGACAAGAGAATCACTTAAGTCTAAGAGTTTGAGGTTGTTGTGAGCTGTGACGCTGTGGCACTCTACCGAGTGACAGCTTGAGACTCTGTCTCAAAAAACAAAACAACAACAACAAAAAAAAATGCTTGGGACTCTAAGTATTTTAGATTTTGAATTTTTTTGTGTGTGTGGGAAGTGCTTTGGAATATATCCATGTACCTGCTGGTTGAACATCCCAAATCCAAAAATCTGTGGTCTGAAATTTTGGAGTGAACATTTCCTTTGAGTGTCATGTCACAGTTCAAAAAGATTCTGATTTTGGAGTATTTGGGATTTGAGATTTTTGGATTAGGGTTATTCATTTGTAACAGATGAGCAAGCAGTTCACCTGTTTCATTTATCTGGTTTTGTTCTTAAATGTCTTTTAATGTCCAAATGTAGATTTTCCTTCTTTATATGCATTGATTCTAGTGGTCTCAATTTAGATGTTTGTTGTATATTTCATGTGAACTCTTATTCCATTCAGTGATGATATGCTAATGAAAAGGGGACTAGTGTAAATGATTTCATAATTAACAAATCGTAAACTTAAAAGTTTTTCAGGCTGGGTGCAGTGGCTCATGTCTCTAATCATGTCACTTCGGAGGCCGAGGTGGGTAGATTGCCTTAGCTCAGGAGTTCGAGACCAGCCTGAGCAAGAGCAAGAAAGAACCCATCTCTAAAAACAGCCCGGCATTGTGGTAGGCTCTTGTAGTCCCAGCTACTTGGGAGGCTGAGACAAGAGAATCACTTGAGCCCAAGAGTTTGAGATTGCCGTGAGTTATCATGGCACTCTACCAGGGGTGGTGTAGTGAAACTGTGTCCAAAAAATAAAAAACATAAATAATTTTTAAAAACATGTTATCATTGTCTCTGGGGGCTTTATGATATGAGTTTCGTAGAACACCTCTGCCTCCAAACCAAAATTCACAGATGCTCATAATACAGGGTATCCGTAAAGTTCATGTGCAACCTAAAGTAGTTGTCTGTTTTAAATTGCATATGAAACTTTAATGACACCCTGTGTGTGCATAACTTCAGTATATCCTCTACTATACCCAATATGTAAATACTATGTAAATAGCTATTATACTGTATTGTTTCCATTTTGGGTTTTTTTAATTTTTATTTTTTTGAGACAGAGTTTCACTGTGTCACCCTTAGTAGAGTGCTGGGGCGTCATGGCTCACAGCAACCTCAAACTCTTGGGCTTAAGCCATTCTCTTGCTTCAGCTTCCCAAGTAGCTGGGACTACAGGTACCCACTACAATGCCTGGCTTTTTTTTTTGTTGCAGTTGTTGTTGTTTTAGCAGGCCCGGGTCAGGTTTGAACCTGCCTGCCTTGGTGTATGTGGCTGGCACCCTAACCACTGAGCTACAGGCACTGAGTTTTTTATTATATTGTTATTTTTTGTTTTTTCTTCCCAAATATTAATATTTTCTATTGGTAGTTGGCTAAATCCATAGAGTTGGAACCTGGTGAATAAGGATTGCTGACTGTATATTCAATTGAAAGCATTCAAATAGCATAGAAAAGTACTAAGAAGAAAGCAACAATATTCTTAGTGACTTCCCTACCCAGAGATAGTGATTTTGTTAATATATTTTTTTAATTTACTTTTTATGAGTCTCTCTGTGATCCTGGGTAGAATACAGTGGCATCATCATCATAGCTCACTGTAACCTCCAGCTCTTAGGCTCAAGTGATCCTCCTGCATCAGCCTCCTGAGTAGATGTAACTACAGGTGTACAGCACTGTATCTGGCTACTTTTTTCTAGTTTTGGTAGCGACAGCATCTTGCCTTTGTTCAGCTGGTCTCAAGCTCCCAATTTCAAGTAGTCCTCCTGCCTCAGCCTCCGAGAGTGCTAAGATTACAAGCATGAGCCACTGTGCCCAGTCTCTGTTAGTAATCGATGTACATTTTGTTTGTATCTGTATTTTTTTTTAAGAGACACAGTCTTACTTTGTCACCCTTGGTAGAGTGCTGTGGCATCACAGCTCACAGCAACCTCCAGCTCTTGGGCTTATGCGATTCTCTTGCCTCAGCATCCTGAGTAGCTGGGACTACAGGTGCCCACCACAATGCCCAGCTATTTTGTTGTTGTTGTTGTTGTTGCTGCAGTTTGGCTGGACCAGGTTTGAACCCACTACCCTTGGTATATGGGGCTGGCACCCTACTCAGTGAGCCACAGGTGCTGGACCCACTCCCTTTAATTTTTTTGTACAGATAGTGTGTCAATATGTTGCTCAGTCTGTTATCAATCTCCTGGGCTCAAGCAGTTCTCCCACCTTAACCTCCTAAGGTGTTAGGATTAGAGGCATGAGCCCCATACTTGTCCTCAATCCATATAAGTTTTTTTTTTTTTTTGAGACAGAGCCTCAAGCTGTCCCCTGGGTAGAGTGCCGTGGCATCACGCTCACAGCAACCTCCAACTCCTGGGTTCAAGCGAGTCTCTTGCCTCTGCCTCCCAAGTAGCTGGGACCACAGGCGCCCGCCACAACGCCCGGCTATTTTTTGGTTGCAGCCGTCATTGTTGTTTGGCGGGTCAGGGCTAGGGATTCGAACCCGCCACCTTAGGTGTATGTGGCTGGCGCCTTAGCCGGTTGAGCTATAGGCGCCGAGCCAAAGATCCTGTTTCTAAATAAAATCACGTTCTGAGGCCCCTCCTGCACATGGGTTTTTTTTTGGGGGGGGATACAATTCTGACAGCTATAATGCTTGAGGTAATTGGAGCTGGAGATGACATTTTTTTGTAGGGCTTACAGGAAGAAAAGCAGGTGTTGACTTGAGTCATTCCCCTGTCCCCCCTCCAGGAGGTCTTCCATCCCCATTCCTTTTACAGTATTTTTTTTTATGACAGTAAAATACACATAATATAGAATTTTACCATCTTAACCATTTCAAGTGTACAGTTCAGGGGCATTAAGTGCATTCACCTTGTTGTATAATCATCACCACCACCATCTCCTGAAGTTTTGCATCTTGCAAATCTGTCCCCATGAAACATTAACTCTCTCTGCTTCCCCAGCCGCAGCCATCAATCATTCCCTCATAGACATTTGGGTTGCTGCTATGAACATGGTGTACAAGTGTACAAGTATCTGAGTCCCCGCTTTCAATTCTTACATTTAGAAGTGTTATTGTTGAACCATAGGGTAATACTATGTTTAATTTTTGAGGACCTATTCCTTCCTAAGACAAGGGCTAAACCTTCACCTGATTCATCCTGTGGTTGGAAGGGGCTTTCAAAAGATACTCTCAATTCTAAAAAGATGATATTCTCAGGGTGGGCACGGTGGCTTATACCTGTAATACTAGAAGTCTGGGAGGCTAAGGTGAGAGGATTGCTAGAAGGCTCACTGAAGCCCCCTTTCAGCTTTAAAAAGTCCAAGTTATATATCTTACAGGTCTCCCCTGGGATATCAGAGGTGCAAAATCTCTGAAAGCTATTTAATATTTATGTGCTTTTCAGTGTGTTTAACTGAGAGCCTTGAAGAATGTGAGGTGGAAACAACTTTGTCTGTCCTGGCACTGGCTGTCTAGTGAAGAAAGACCCACATGCTAACAATAACAGGTGCCCCCACAAGTGTCTCCTACACATACTGGTCTGGTGGCCACTGACTGCTGCCTCAGCACTCCTCAAGAAGCTCCAGTCCTCTCAGCCCTGCAGCTTGACAACTCTGAAATCCTATATTCTGTCTGGTTGCCTGTGCATACCCGTGGCTGAGTATTCTGAATATTGTCAAAGATCCTTTGATGTTCCTTTTATTTATTTTTTTTGACAGAAGAGAAGGAGTCTTACTGCTCCTTAATTTCACTCCTCTCCTTTCCAAAATCTAAGACTCTGTTGGGCTGAAGGGGTGGAAATTCCAGATCATTAAGTAGTAACAAAGAGATCCAGAGAAAACAGTAAGTGTCCCTATATAAGACAATGCCTCCTTGCCAACCCTCAATGTCTCCCAACTCATAGGCCCTCGGCATACACAGCAGAAATGCTCGACCACAAGTCAGAATGTAAGTATGGAGAAATTCACATGTAATGGTGGAAATACTGTTTGCTCCCTTTTCACTTGATAGCTATGATTACCTTCATGTTCCCCTACTATTCCACAATGATTTTAGCCCATCATGCTACAACCTGGTGACACTGTGTCCATCCCCAGTGAGGCCTCAGGTCCAGGGTCTGGGAAATCCCAGAACAGTTGCGCAATGCCAAGGGTGTGAACCAGTTTCAGAAGAGCAGGTACCTTTCTTTTGTGTGCCCCAGACTTTTTTTGTTGGATGGTGGACTCTGACTTGTCACCCTATTGTTACTAAAAATGCCTTAAACTATAAAATTCCCCCTTGTCAGAGGTGAATCTAGGTTTTATGAGCCCTAAATGCACAAAATTATCTTTGCTGCAATTTTTCATTTTTTAAAGAGACTAAGTCTTGCACAGTCTTGTCTTGAGCTTCCAGGCTCAAGGCATCCCCCATCTCGGCTTCTCAAAGTGCTGTGATTTCAGAAATAAGCCACTTGGCCTGGCCCTTTGCTATACATTTTATTTTTATGTTTTTGAGACAGTCTCACTTGGTCACCCTTGGTAGAGTGCTGTGGCATCTTAGCTTACAGCAACCTCACACTCTTGGGTTCAAGTGATTCTCTTGCCTTAGCCTCCCAGGTAGCTGGGACTACAGGCACCTGCCACAGCATCTGGCTATTTTTTAGAGACAGAGTCTCACTTTGTCGCCCTTGGTAGAGTTCTGTTGTGTCATAGCTCACAGCAACCTCCAACTCTTGGGCTTAGGCGATTCTCTGCCTCAGCCTTTCCAGTAGATGGGACTACTGGCACCCGCCACAATGCCCAGCTATTTTTTTGTTGTAGTTTGGCCGGGGCCAGATTTGAACCCACCACCCTCAGTATATGGGGCTGGCACCCTACCCACTGAGCCACAGGCGCTGCCAGAAAATTATGCTTTTAAAAAAATCTCCTAGGGGAACAGTCTGGAGTCTGGCCATTGTTAAGGTGCCATGAGACTGACCGGGAAGATGCCAGTGGCGGTGATGGCAGAAGGTGCCTTCAGTTTCAAAAAGTTGCTGGATCAATGCAAGAACCAGGAGCTTGAGGCTCCTGGAGGAATTGCTACACCCCCAGTATATGGTCAACTTCTAGCTTTATATTTGCTCCACAATGACATGAATAATGCAAGATATCTTTGGAAAAGAATATCACCTGCTATAAAATCTGCAAATTCTGAACTTGGAGGAATTTGGTCAGTAGGACATTCCCTAGGGTCTATACGACCATCAGTGCTCACCAGTGGTCTGAGACAGTCCAGCCAATCATGGAGGCACTTAGAGATGCAACAAGGAGATGAGCCTTCACCCTGGTCTCTCAAGCCTACACCTCCATAATTGCCGAAGATTTTGCAGCCTTTGTAGGACTTCCTGTTGAAGAGGCTGTGAAAGGTATATTAGAACAAGGATGGCAAGCCGACTCTACCACCAGAATGGTTCTGCCCAGAAAGCCACTTGCAGGATTCCTGGATGTTTCCTTTAACAAGTTTAGTCCCTTATCAGAGCCTGCCCCAGTTCCCCCAATTCCCAATGAACAGCAGTTAGCCAGACTGACCGATTATGTGGCTTTTCTTGAAAATTGATCACCCTGAGTTCAAGATCCACCTTCGGAATTCTGTATACTGACAAATGTAGAAATGTAAAACTTTTATTTTCAATTTATTGGATGGATGAAGCACCTCAGCTTTCCTTACTGAGTATGTGATAAAATACATATATAACATAAAGTGTATATATATATTCCCTAAACATGCTGAATCGTTGTTGTAACAACACTCATTTTGTAATGTTTAACAGTCTGGACGGAGCTTGTCAGGATTACGTGGTTAGTTTGTACTTCCTTGGGACTCACAGAGTGAGACCTCCTGCTTCATGTAGAACAGTGGCTGTCAGGTGTCTTTTCCCTGCCCCTGCA
Source organism: Galago senegalensis (assembly GCA_963575145.1). Lineage (NCBI taxonomy): Eukaryota > Metazoa > Chordata > Mammalia > Primates > Galagidae > Galago > Galago senegalensis. The sequence continues at coordinate 185 of CAUYTI010108386.1, read as the reverse complement.
AGTGCCACACTCCCGTCTGCACCACTGGTGAACAGTGGCAGTGATTCATTTGGAGTTTGGGGAGGACTTCCCCCAGGGGCAGCGTCTGAATTGCTAGAGAGTATGAGTCATCCTGGTGGGAGAATATGCTCTCTTTTCTTCCCATGTCCTGAGAATCACTAACATAGAATACAGAAATATAACTC
>CAUYTI010108384.1:0-13593 GCA_963575145.1 Galago senegalensis | reverse complement strand
CAGCAACCTCCAACTCCTGGGCTCAAGCGAGTCTCTTGCCTCCGCCTCCCAAGTAGCTGGGACCACAGGTGCCCACCACAATGCCTGGCCATTTTTTGGTTGCAGCCGTCATTGTTGTTTGGCGGGTCCGGGCTGGGGATTTGAACCCGCCACCTTAGGTGTATGTGGCTGGCGCCTTAGCCGGTTGAGCTATAGGTGCTGAGCCAAAAAAATGTTTTAAATCTGTGGATGGCCCATCCTTTGTTGTTTGTCTCTGACTGCTGTGCAGAGTGGTTTTATTTTAGAGTAGGGACTTGGGGGGGGTATGCCTATTTCAAGCCAGTCTCTTGATATAGGAGATCTATGCTATGTTTTGGTGGTATCTGTCAGAGAAGTTGAGATTTAACTAAGTTTGGTGCTCTAGTAAATGTGAGATTCTTTGTGGCGATGTGTGGTAGAGTCTGCCATCTTGAAACAACACGGCTCGCATGGGGGTTCACTTTCTTTCTAAGGAATGACAGTAGAATTGCGTAGAGAGTGCGAGATAGGCGCTGCCATTTAGAAGATGCTGTGAAGAGATGAGGTCCTGTGCACGGAGGCCTACGATGCACAGGTTTGGGAACCAAAACCTGCTTTCTTGGCTTGGGCTCTGCTGTGTCCTGTGGCCTGCGTGTCAGGTCATGTGGGAGGAGGGATGCAGTGATGAATGGGGATTGTGAAGGGGTTCCAGGGTGGCGGCAGAGAAGCAGCTGGAAAATTCAGAAATACTTAAGAAAATTAAGAAAAGGAGCCCTCTTTTGTGTTTGTCCTCAGATCTTCCTCTCATTTCTCCATTTGGTGGCTGCCATCTTGTTAGCCCTCATTCCCTCTTGCTAGAATCATTGCAAGAGCTTCTTATTGAAACCCTGTGTGCCTTTTTGGATCTCCTTCTTGGAGGACTTTTATGATAGTTTTCTACACACTTTGATCTCCCCTTCATCTCTGTGTATAAAAATGACCTATGCAGGGGCAGTACCTGTGGCTCAAACAGTAGGGCACTGGCCCCATATACTGGAGGTGGCGAGTTCAAACCCGGCCCCAGTCAAAAAAAAAAAAAAAAAAAAAAAAAAAAAAAAATGACCTATGCAGGCTGGGCGCCGTGGCTCGCGCCTGTACTCCTAGCACTCTGGGAGGCTGAGGCAGGTGGATTGCCTGAGCTCATGTTCGAGACCAGCCTGAGTGAGAGTGAGACCCCATCTCTATTAAAAATAAGAAAAGTAGCTCATGGTGGGTGTCTATAGTTCCAGAAACTTAAGAGGCTGAAGCAAGAGGATCACTTGAGCCCAAGAGTTTGAGGTTGCTGTGATATTTTACCTAGGATGACAGAGTGAGACCTGTTTCAAAAAACAAAACAAAACAAAAAAAGTCAACCTGTGCAAAGCTCCTTTCAGCAGCTTTCCATGTGCTGGGCCACTGTGCTAAATGCTATAGGTTCGGTCCCTTATTTCATCCTGCCGGTGACCCAATGAGAGAAGGCGTATTGTTAACTCCACTTTACAGATAAAGAAACTGAGACACAGAAAGTTTAGTTCCCAGCTGGTAAGTTTTGAGTTAAGAGTGCACACACAGATCATGACCGCTTCCAGAACGGGTGTTCCAGACACTGCCTGGCTGGGCCTCACAGGCCCATGGCAAATAATGTTTGTTTGTGCCATTCCAGCTAACTTCTCACTTAGGGTCCTCTTTTTGGCTGCAGCTTACGAGTTTTTTCCATGGTAGAGATCACGAACTATTCATCTCTGTAGCCCCAACAATACCTCGCACGTAGTAGGGACACTTGCTGGTCGGGTGAAGGAGTTAAGGTAAAGGTAAGAGTGAATAGGTAATTTGAGGTCAGTGAGTAACTCAGGCTGGAACAGTCAGTGGAAAATTGGAAGGTGTTCTTTTGGTGACTCAATTTTTGTGGGTGATCTTGAACAAGGTGATTATAATGTCAGTTAACTAGTTGCCTTAAATCCTTCCTAGAAAATCAAGTGGAGCGTAAATAAGAGTGTCTGTGAACTGACCTTCTGTCAAGGAGATTCAGAGGTTCTCAGGGTATGGGAGTTGGTACAGCCCAGATAGCAGACCCAGTCTTTGGGGGATAGTAAGTGCTCATGGGGGCAGGGATGAGGAGAGAGTCCTGATTCCTGTGGGGCTGAAAAGGACCAGGAGCTTCCACTTGGGGCCCCAGCTCTTTCAGGGAAATGATATTGTGATCCTGGCAAATCTTATCCCCTTCCTGAGGCCTGGGGTAAAATTTAGTTCCAGGTCAAGGCCAGGCTTTTGGGGAGGGGATTTAGACTTGCCTTGAGTTGGCGAATTTTGGAGTCACAGTCTGTTTCCCCCTCCCACCCTGGCCACTTGAGTTTTCTTGGTTTTTTGTTTCTAAAGCCGAGGGCCTGATGTTGACCACGTCACCTGGAGTGCTGGGAGAGTATCTGGATGGGCTTTTCTGAGAAATTGGTTGGCCTTACATCAGAAGAGGCTCTGGGGCCATGGGAGCAGATTCCCTATTGGGATTTCCTTGCTGTTTCTGTGAGGCCAGAGCAGTGCTTCTCAAGAGTGTTGACAAAAGCCGGTGAGGTCTCCTTGGAGGGTCCCTTTGGGTTCTCTTAGACCGGTGGGTCTCAACCTTACCAATGCTGTGACCCTTTAATACAGTCTCACAGGTTGAGAACCGTTGTCTTAGACGCTGCTTATCTGGGTCCTGTCCTTTGTAGAGTGGACATTGCTAACTGCATGAGTTTCTCTTACTGTGGGCAAGTGGTGTCCTGACTGCCTTCTCCACTTTGATCTGCTCCAGGGTGGACCTGAGGGGTCGTTGTGGAAGTATCTTTGGTGCCTTCAAACTACCAGCAATCCCTTTACTCCTTGTGGTGGCTAATTTTATGTTCTTTCTTTTTTTTTTGGAGACAGAGTTACCCTCACTCTGGTGCCTCTATACCCTGCTGTGGTGTCAGCCTAGCTTACAATAGCCTTAAAGTCCTGGGGTCAAGTGATCCTCCTGCCTCAGCCTCCCAAGGAGCTGGGACTGTACATGCCCACCATAAAATCTGGCTAATTTTTCTATTTTTAGTAGAGACAGGGACTACGTCTGGTTCAGGCTGGTCTTGAACTCCTGAGCTCAAGGGATCCTCCCAAGAAGTTAGCACTGGAGGTATGAACCACTACACCCGCCTGGCCCTCTCCTAGTCTCTTACTCAGGAACTATAATGATGGGTATGTTGTATCTCCTTTTCTGCCGTAATAATTATCTTTTCTTCAATTCCCCTCCTTTTTTTTTTGGAGACAGTGTCTCCCTCTGTTGCCCAGGCTAGAGTGCTGTGGCATCAGCCTAGCTCACAGCTACCTCAAACTCCTGGGCTCAAGCAGTCCGCCTGCTTCAGCCTCCCAGAGTGCTGGCATTACAGGCGTGAGCCACTATGCCCAGCCTGGTGTTTTCCTTTTGGTGGCAAGAATGGTGTAGGGATGGCACTGAAGTGGCATTGGAGCTGAAGATGCTAGAAACCAGAGATGGGTCTATGCTTTTGCTCATGGCCCCCATGCTCTTTATAACACACTTTCATGGTGATTGTAGTTGGGGCTCATTGCTACCTCGTTGCCTGGGTTTCATTGTAAAATCTCATTCCCACTTTACAGATAAGGAAACTGAGGCCTGGCGTTTCGGTGGCTTGTCCTAGGGCTTGGAGCCTGGTGATGGCAATCTGGGCCTAGAAATTTCCTGTCTTTCCATTTCATGGACTGGTTTTCCAAACCCCAATTCCCTCAGTTTTTGATGACGCTCATTTGATAGAGAATCCCTATAAAGCAGAGGGAAAGTTTTGGCAATTGACCTGAACTGTCCCTGGCACCTAATTGGTGCCCCGTATGTGTTCACTAAAGAAATGAGCTTAGTGGAATTGAACTGAAGCCCCTGAGAGGGGAATGGCAGAGGTGAGACCTGAACTCTGGGATGGGAGTTTGTTCTGGTGCAGTGGCTCTCAACTTTTGTCAGGAAAAATGTGATAAAAGCTATGGGCTTTATTTCCAGAAAATGCACGTGTCCCCATAAAGGAGACTTTGTACATGATTTCAGGAGGTTCATGGACAGCTGCTCCAAACCCCAAGCCTCTCTGTGAGAACTTTAGGAGTGAAATGGACACGGAGTCCCGTGACCTTGGCGAGTCTTCTCTGCCTGCCTCAGTTTCTCTGTTCTGAAGACCTGAGGTCTCTTTCAGGTTGGCCATTGTGTACCCCCAGCTCAGTGGTGTTGGCTTCCTTAGCCCTGCGGTTGCTGGCCCCTAACCCCACCCTGCACACCCAGCAGTGAGACTGTGTATGGGGAGGGTTTTTAAAGTAGGGTAGTGCCCCTGGAGTGGTGGGCGTGGGTGGGCGTGGGCAGGAGCTGAGGTATCTGCGGCTGTGTGGCAGGGGTCCAGCGTCCTTGGTGGGTTTGAAATAGCAAAGTGATATTTGAGAGGACTCTCCTTGGATGTGCTGAGCTGAGGTTCCTGCCAGGCAGGCAGTGTCCACGCCTGCCAGAACCCTGTGGGGGAAGGGTGAGAGGGTGGCAGTGCAGGCAGGAATGGGAGGAGGAGGCCTGCAGCTGGGCTCCAGGGAGCTGGGGCTGTGCTCTCCCGGTGATAAGCCAGACTAGCTATCTGCCCAGAGGTCCTGGCAAGTTCATGGCATTGCCTTTGGCTCTGACCCTTGGCACCTTTGTAGGGCAGATTAGAAAAACAAAGCATGCACACAGTATTTTTTCCTCTCCATACCCCTTAGAGCTGAAGACGTTGTGTTGAGTGCCCTCTCTAGGCTCCTACCCCTTTTGCTGCGATTCCTCTTAACCCCAGAGGCTGCCAGGCTTCTCCATCGGTAGCTAATTAAACATTAAATGAGAAACTGGAATTGCATTTTGCCAGAATTTGAGCAGTGCAGTCACCTTAATGGGTTTCAAGTGGCGGCAAGACCCTAAATTGCAAATCCTTGCCCTTTATTTCAAGGCGGGAGGTTGGGGCGGGGGGGAGAAGTTGAGGGGGTTAGCAGTGAGGACCCAAACAAAGTTTTTGGCAGTGGTCACTTCATTTGAACTCCCAGACCAGCAGTGTGCACCAGCCTTTTGCATAATGCCATCTTTGTTAGCTAAGCATTTGCAAACTTGGACTGAGAGTTAGCTCTGTGCCAGCCGGCACTCGGAGGGAGCTGGGAGACACCCAGTTCTCCCTGCAGCGTTGGGTAGGTTGTCTCAGTTTTGTAAGGGCGGCAGGATCTCTACTGGGGACCCCAGGCTGAGAGTGTCTGGCTTGCTTCCCTTGGCCTTCGTGCCTCTGTGTGTGACTGTGTGTTCAAGTCTTACAGGGAGAAGGAACAGGGAGGTGCATGTGCTTGGGGGTCTGACAGCCAAGATAACAGAAATGTTACACTAGCTGTAGCCTTTACAATTGTGTCTGAGGGTTTAGAGTATTTAGAAAAATTAATCTTTTTTAGCTTGGTAATAATTCTGACCACGGCACAAGTGCATTAGACGATTCACATAAACTTCTTTAATACATGTGGCTGGGAGCTTACAGCAAACAATGATGATTGTTTGTTTTTGATTCGCCAGGGTAATAGGGTTTTGTGTAGCCCTGGTGAGATGAGTTTTAGGAATAGTTCTCTCCCTATTTGCATGTCTTTTCCTGGGCTCTGAATCCTCTGGATTCCCAGGGGTTTGGGCAATGACTGGCTGGGACTCCTACTTGAATTCTAGTCCCCGTCCTGCCATGGTATGGCTGGATGGACTTTGGGGCCCTCAGTTTCCCCATCTGTAGAATGGGGGAAATGGTGATTTCTTTGCAGGTGATTGTGAGGGTTAAGTAATATGGCATGGTCATCCTTCAGTATCCATGGGGGATTGGTTCCAAGGCCCCTCCCACTCCACCCAACCCATTTAGCACTCTTGTCTCACCCCTGCACCCGTGTGAGGGACAGAGCTGGCAGTTCTGCCATAGGCTGGCACTGATAAGTGCTCCCCTGAGATGTCTGTGCCCTTATCTGTCTTGGGCAGAGTCGTCCTGCATGTGGCCACTGCACAGCTAAGTGGTGAGACCCAGAGCATTTGCCCCTGGGTATTAGCAAGTACCTAGATTTGAATTTCAACTTCACAATCCTTGTTAGCTGTGGGGGCCTTCCTCTTAAAGTCCATCTCTTTACTTAAAATGGGCACAAGGTGGTTCTTGCTTAGCCCACCGTGGGGATGACTGTGAGAAAGGCATGGGACACTGTCCAAGGGTCCAGGGAAAATGAGTTGTGTTGTGAGATGCTCTGCAAATGTTGATAGGGAGGACAGGACTGAGAGTCCTTAAACAAGGGGTCTCGCACCGTCCTCTGTGCTATATATCCTGCCCTGGCAGGTACTTAGACATTACCTGATTTTTTTTGATTATGTGAAGCAGTCCCAAAAAGGAGGCTTAAAGAGAAGCTGAGCTTGAGGCGGGAGTGTCGCCACTGCAGGTCCGTGGGAAGCGGGTTCCATGCATCTTGGTTTCTGGGGTTATCAGTCTGCCCCCAGACCAGCAAGGAGCACAAGACCGTGCTGAGTTTTGAGGCTCCTGAGCCCCCGCTCTACTCACTGTTGAGTTGGGGTAACAGATGCAACCCAGGATGTGCTAGTGCTTGAGGAAGATCTTGAGGAATGACTTTGTGCTTCTGAGAGACCAGGATACATCAGGACAGAGGTGGGGGAGCAGATGAACAGCCCTACCCCTGTGTGGTGGCGGGAAATATATTTAATATAGGTGTAAATAGGATTGCAGTTGACTGAATTGGGCATCTTATGAGCAGGGGAACTGAGCCCCTGAGAAGAAAGATTCCCTGCCTGAGTTCACCAGCATGACTCAGAGCTGCAAACCCTACCGAGGTCCAGGACATTTTCCTTTGCTTTATGTACTCTTGAGCTACGCGGCTACAGCCACCTGAAGTAACCTCTGTGCCTCAGTTGCCGCACGTGGTAAGGCTGTCATTAGGATTGAATGGGCTTGCACACACACACACAGTCTACGTAGTAGTGCCTGGCACAGCGCAAGTGATACGTAAATGTGCTGTATTGTTTTTCTCCTTTCATTTCTGGCTTGGTAAGAGTCTTGGCTTCATAGTCATTGATTGCTGGGTGGTGGCAGAGTGGGGTCAGCGTGAGGCACCTGCCAGTGGAGTGGCCTTGCTTACCTTGGTCCCTATTTTCCGACACTTCTGAGTAGTTTGGGGGGATCATACATGCAGCCTCCAAACTGGCCCCACTGCTCATGAGGATGAAATGAGTTGACACAGGCATGCTGCTGGCAGTGCCTGGCCCAAGGTTGTCTGATTTCTTCTCTCCCAGCCTCTTCTCATGTTGGAGGAATCCAGAACAGGTTCTTTGCTCGGAAGCTCGGCCCCTTCCCTATGATTCCCGCTTGGTGTTGTACCCGAGAGTGGTCTTTTCTTTCCTGCCAACTAATCCTTCTGTAGAGCAGGTGCTAGCTCAGAATGTGGCTGCTGTTGCCAGGTCTGCTAGAACCTCCCGTGAAAAGACACTGCTCTTGCCTTCATTTTCTCCCCAGGAGCTCTGAACTCTCTTATTTGTTAGTTATTGGTTGCATGGAAGGAGTTATTTGAAATCAGTTACGTCTTTCCGTTCTTCCTTCTGGAAGGGAAGCCCCTGGTACTTTGTGTCCATCCCCCCTTCCTAGAGCCTATTTGAGAGTCTTGAAGACAGGCTGAGGTCGGTGAGCAAGACTGAACCTTGAGAGTGACGGGTTTATTTAAGCCATCAAGTGTGTTAAGTACATGTCTTAATGAAGACGGACAAGTGGCACATGGTGAAGTATCATTGTGTAAACTGTGAGTTGTGACCCATAGTACATTATGAAACCAACTTAGTGGGTCATGACTGACAAGTACAAAGAGAGCAACAACCGTACTGCACAGAGTAGACATAAGTATCCCTTCTGGAAATGTCTGTTTTGAGTGATTTATAGGTGTATATAAATATTTGTGCCCTGGCTGTAGGATGTAAAATTTGCCTATTTGTGGGGCTCAGCCTTTCCAAAAGGTACTAGCTCAGAGAGAGCTGAGACTGAATCTTGATTCCTGTAGGTTGAGTGTCTTGGGTCAAATGGCAGGTGATTGCTGAGCCTCAGTTTCCAGATCTGCACTAAGAAGGAAACCATCCCTACCCCAGCGAGTTGCTGCTACATCCAGAGTGGGCCCAGGAGGCACTTGGTACCTTTGTCTCTGTGGTTTGCCGCCATGTTTTTAGTGCACTGGACACAGAAGGTGCTCAACAGATGCTTGTTGAGTGCTGAGTCAGCAGGAGCTCCTGCTTAAAGGGCTGGGCCCGCGGCTTGGACCTCTCTGGAGAAGGCCTGAATGGGCAGAGACACCTGCTTCTCAATAGCAGAGTCGCATGGGTTTCTGGATGAAGCCCAAGAACTTTGCAACTTGTCCCTGCTGACTGGCTGCGGGACAGCCCCTCCTGCCTGTCTGCGACTGAGGTGGGGTCCCCTGCCCCCTGTGGAGGGTGTTGCCTGAACAGGGCTCAGGCTGTGGCCACAGCGAGAATCCTGAGAATAGGTTGCAGGGCGTCTTGTCTGACCGAGGTTGACCCAGCCTCCCCAATTCCCTGTCCACTCCTGGTGACAGCTGTTTGCACAGCTCCTTGGGCAGGCTTTGTGTCCCCTGCCCTTTGTGTGTTTGGGTGAAGCGCCTGACATTTCACTTGTGTTTCCCAGTCCTGTGACCTGAAGAAGCTCGGCTTGCTCCCTGGGGCCGCTGTCTGAGATTTTCCTCTGATCCCTCTTTACTAGTCACAAAAGGCTGTTTGAGAGAGGAGGCTCTGGGAGGGGGGCTGGCTTGGCAGCTCTGCCCGCTCTTGGGGTGGAGAGCGCATAGCTTTGCAGGCAGTGCTCAAGTAACAGTGGGTTGGTGGACAGTTAGTCCTGGGTGCTGCTGCCCGCCTGGTGCTGCTGTGGGGCGGTGGGGCCTGATGCAGCGTCATAGATAATACACGGGATTTGGACTTAGATGGCCAGAGTACAAGTTCTGATTCTTTCATTTGACCTTGGGTACGTTATTTGGCCTCTCTGAGCCCTCATTTGTTCACCTGCGATATGAAAGGCCATGAAAGAAAGGCTGGCTGAAAGTCAGGTAAGAGCCTGTGAATGGTCTCTCAGTAGTGGTCCCCTTCTGAGAAGGCCATTTCAAATTGATACAGTCCATCAAGTCATAGAATGCATATCGAGAAGGAGAAAATGCATGTCCAGATGGGGAAACTGAGGCCTGGAGTAGGACCCTGACACAGCAAGTCTGAGGCTGCACATGTTTCAGATACCCGTGGCGGCTACAACTGGAGGAAACCTCCCCGAGAGGCCCGCGCCTGTGCCTGTGCCATCGTTTAGGAATTTTGCAGCTTTCTTTGGGAGAGGCCAAGCGCTTCCTGTGGCTTTGGCCATCCGGCCAGTGCTGAGGGGGCAGGCGGCCCAGTGGGCAGGCCTGGTGTCGGGCGTGTGCACGCGGCCGGTCTTTTCTCGCCGGCTTTTAGAAGGCTTCCAGTAGAAAATGTTATCCGCTCTCTGGAGGCCCTTCCTCTTGGCAGCGCTGGCCGCCCGCCGGCCAGATCTGCCCAGAGTCACTTGTGTTATAGGCGACAGCTCTGGGCGCAGGGCTTGCTGTGGTCTCCGCTGGGCAGCCGCTTCCAGAGGGGGGGTTTACAGCGTGCCGGGGAATTTCAGCCACCACGCTATCTCCGAGTCGCCTACCCAGGGTTTCAGCAGAGCATTTCAGCATGAGGGACGCCAATACAATTTGAGTTAGTTGTGATGGCTGCCACTTTAAATACCGCAGTGAATTTCTGTCCGCGCTAATGCCTGGAATGGGGAATTGCAGAAAACTTGATCACCAGAGTGCCTCAGTCGATTCTGACCCCGAGCTATAGAAAATGAACTTCAATCGAGTGGACTGTTGCCACGTACTTCTTTGCTGTTATTTTGCTAGCAGCTTCTTCGTCAGAGGGAACTTGAGAAGAAGGGTCTAATGACAGTTGGAAGGAAGGTGTGCCTCTGGAGAGTGGCAGTCGTCCACGGGAGTTGGGGTGGGAAGTTCTTGGAGAGGGAAGAATTACTAAAAGGCAGTGTGTGGCTTAGTAACAATCCACCCCTTATTTAAATTAATGCTGCAAATTAGTGTTTATTGAGCACTTACTATGAGCGAGACTCTTGAGAAGTATTCTCTCTCTCTCTGTTTTTTTCTGAGATGGAATCTCACTGTCGCCCCGGATAGAGTGCCCTGGCATCAGCCTCGCTCACAGCAACCTCAAACTCCTGGAGTATAAGTGATCCTCCTGCCTGAGCCTCTCAAGTAACCCTCTTCAATGCCTGGCTAATTTTTCTATTTTTTTAGTAGAAATGGGATCTTACACCTGCTCAGGCTGGTCTTGAACTCCTGAGCTCAAGGGATCCTCCCTCCTCAGCCTCCTGACATGACAGGCCTGAACCATCGTACCCAGCCCTCAAAAGGATTCTCATTCACTTCTCTCCCTGTTTGGGCAATATAGGGGTAGGGTGTTCTTCCCATTTCACAAAAGGAAGAAATGATACAAATAGCAAACAATTATTGAGTGCTAACTGTATGCCAGGTACCATTCTAAACACTTGAGGTTTTATCTCGTGTCAGACTCGGAACAGCACTGTGGCTTAAGTTTCCTCTTAATTCCCCTTTGTGGAGATCAGGAAATGGAGGGCTGCAGTAAAGTTGAAGGGAGACTTTAATTTAGCTTTGTGTTTTTGTAAACTACTCCTCACTTCTAGACCATGCTGCCTATCTAAGAATTAATACCAAATTGGGCTTTTTTTTTTTTTTGATACAGAGTCTTACTCTGTCGCCCTGGGTATAGTGCATTGCGTCATCAATAGTTCACAACAACCTCAGATTCTTAGGCTCAAGCCATCCCTATGCTTCAGTCTCCTGAGTAGCTGGGACTACAGGAGGGCAGCACAACACCCAGCTAATTTTTCTGTTTTTAGTAGAGACAGGGTCTTGCTCTGGCTCAGGCTGATCGCAAACTCATAAGCTCAAACGATCCACCTGCCTTGGCCTCCCAGAGTGCTGGGTTTATAGGTATGAGCCACTGCACCCAGCCTAGATTTGGCATCTTTTCTAAGTAATTTACGAACCACTTCCAGAGTGGGTTGATAACTGGGGGTGGGGGGTTGGGGGGAGGGCTAGCAGGCCAGGTGGGAGATGGATGAATCTAGAGCCCTGCTTCTCTGATGCGGTGTTCCTCAGGGTACAGGGTAGAGGAACTGAGCTGGTTTTCAATGACTTCATCTCGGAAGGAAACGTCTTGCTTTGGGACCTGTATAACTTAAAGAACAAGCTTTCTATCTCTCAATTACAAGACGGCCTTTTAAACTCATCCCCTACTACCCCCCCCCACCATGGATTCCAGGCTTGAAAATATTTTACTTAAAAAGAGATTGTATGGGTTTGGCACCTGTAGCTCAGTGGTTAGGGTGCTAGCCACATATACTGGAGCTGGTGGGTTCAAATCTGCCTGGACCTGCCAAACAACAATGACAGCTGTAACAAGAAGATAGCCGGGCATTGTGGCAGGTGCCTATGTTCCCGGCTGCTTGGGAGGCTGAGGCAAGAGAGTCACATGAGCCCAGGAGTTTGAGGTTGCTGTGAGCTGTGACGCCACAGCACTCTACCAAGGGTGAACATAATGAGATTCTGCCTCGAAAAAAAAAAAATGGGAGCTCAAGGAGTGAGCTCAAAGGAGTAGGCACCGGCCCCACATGCCAGAGGTGGCAGGTTCAAACCCAGCCCCGGCCAAAAACTGCAAAAAAAAAAAAAAAGAGAGAGAGAGATTGCATGCATTGAGTCACTGTTAAGTTTCATGAAGAAATCTGACAATCAAGAACTATGTAGTTGGCTCGGCGCCTATAGCTCAACCAGCTAAGGCGCCAGCCACATACACCTAAGGTGGCGGGTTCGAATCCCCAGCCCGGACCCGCCAAACAACAATGACGGCTGCAACCAGAAAATAGCCGGGCGTTGTGGCGGGCACCTGTGGTCCCAGCTACTTGGGAGGTGGAGGCAAGAGACTCGCTTGAGCCCAGGAGTTGGAGGTTGCTGTGAGCTGTAATGCCACAGCACTCTACCCAGGGGGGCAGCTTGAGGCTCTGTCTCAAAATAAAAAATAAAATAAAAAGAACTTTGAGCCTTTTTAAACTCACGGGACAGAAGTCCGAAGCCACTGAGTGGATGTGCCTGGCTCAGGGTCTCTCTGGGAGCCGTAGGGATCCAGGTTTTCCCCTTTCGGGTTTTCAGCTTATCAATTTCCTCTTCCCTCCATCATCGTCACATCTTGAGCAGAGAGGAACCACATATGCGAGGAAAATTTCAGGCAGATTTTCCCTGAATCTTCCCAGAACTGAGTGATTCTGACAGATGGACATCCGTTCTCACTCACTCTCTCCCCAAGGGACACATCTCATCATCAGAGGCAAACTTGGAGCAAGAGATAAGAAAACCAGCGCTTACAACAAAAGCATGGTGAGCAGGTTTCACACCATTGAGTGAGATGGGCCTCCCTCAAACCCTATTATGAACGTCAGCACATAACCCATCTGATGTTTAAACCAAAAAAAAAAAAACAGGCTTGGTGCCTGTGGCTCAAGTGGCTAAGGCACCAGCCACATACAACTAAGTTGGCAGGTTCGAATCCAGCCTGGGCCCACCAAACAACAATGACGGCTGTAACTAAAAAATAGCTGAGCATTGTGGTGGGGGCCTATAATCCCAGCTACCTGGGAGGCAGAGGCAGGAGACTCACTTGAGCCCAGCAGTTGGAAGTTGCTATGAGCTGTGATGCCACAGCACTCTACCCAGAGCGACAGCTTGAAGCTCTGTCTCAAAAGAAAAAAAAAAACAGGCCAGAATGCCTTTTCTTTGTTGAGCATCTAACTCCTGCCAAGCCCTCCCACATATTCATCCTCTGACATAAACTATATGACAAGCCTGCAACACAGGCTCAGAGAGGGTGAGTAGTTTGCCAGCTGTCACACAGCCAACAGGTAGCGGAGCGGCAGAGCCTGTGTTTCCACTCCTTAAAATCCTAGCTGGAGTAAGCAGTGTCAAGATGAAGCGAGCCTTCAGGAGGACGATTCTCTTGTCCCTCAGACGTTGCCACCAGCTCCCCGGGCTCTTTCCTACCCCACATTTCTGGGTTAGGTTTTCCCCAGCTCCCGTTGCCATGGCATTAGGGGCTCTCATCACCATTTGAAAACCCAGAAGAGGAGAATTAGAGGAGTCAGGTCTTTGATTCAAGAGCTGACCAGTTCTTTTAAAAGATAAACTCGGCTCAGCGCCTATAGCTCAACCGGCTAAGGCGCCAGCCACGTACACCTAAGGTGACGGGTTCGAATCCCCAGCCCAGACCCGCCAAACAACAATGACGGCTGCAACCAAAAAATAGCCGGGCGCTGTGGCGGGTGCCTGCGGTCCCAGCTACTTGGGAGGCGGAGGCAAGAGACTCGCTAGAGCCCAGGAGTTGGAGGTTGCTGTGAACTGTAATGCCATGGCAGTCTACCCAGGGGG
>CAUYTI010108383.1:0-17921 GCA_963575145.1 Galago senegalensis | reverse complement strand
CAGTCTTCATGTTACTAGCTCTCTAGAGTGGTTCATTGTACCTATCTCCTACTTTGTATTTTTTGACTTACGTCTCCCCATTTCCTTCCCCTCTTCCATTCACTTGTAATTTAGGAAATTTTACTTATTATTATTATTATTATTTTTTTTTTGAGGCAGAATCTCACTGTGTCACCCTGGATAGAGTACTGTGGCATCACAGCTCACAGCAACCTCAAACTCTTGGGCTTAAACGATTCTCTTGCCTCAGCCTCCCAAGTAGCTGGGACTACAGCACCCACCACAACACCCAGCTATCTTTTGTTGTTGTTGTTTTAGTTGTCATTATCGTTTAGCAGGCCTGGGCCGGGTTCGAACCCACCAGTCCCAGTGTATGTGGCCGGCACCCAACTACTGAGCTACAGGCGCTGAGCCAGGATAACTTGAATTTTCAATTGAAGACACACACTTTGGGCTATGGTTCCCCAGGCCCCTCCAGGAAGCAGAGTGAGGAAGAGCACGTGGTCTGGAGCCAACCAGACTCCCAACATTTAAGTAGCCTGCTAACCACTCAGTTTTCTTGCCTTGAGATGGGGACAATCATATCTGGAGCAGGAGGTTCTTACAAATCACGCTGACGTGACATTAAGCCGTGATTAGATACAGGCTGTTGGCCAGACACAACCCAAGAGGTGCCGTTTATCAGACTCAGAGAGGCCTCCATTGGGGTTAACATATTACTCTTTTTTTTTTTTTTTGTAGAAACAGAGTCTTATTTTGTCGCCCTCGGTAGAGTGCTTGGGCTTAGGCGATTCTCTTGCCTCAGCCTCCCGAGTAGCTGGGATACAGGCACCCACCACAGCACCCGGCTATTTTTCGGCTATTTTTTTGTTGCAGTTTTGCCGGGGCTGGGTTTGAACCCACCACCCTCAGTATATGGGGTTGGTGCCCTACTCACTGAGCCACAAGCGCTGCCCCCGACTATTTTTTGTTGTAGTTTGTCTGGGGCCAGGTTTGAACCTGCCACCCTTGGTATATGGGGGTAGGCACTGAGCCACAGGTGCCGCCCAACACATTACTCTGCATGCAGGGATTTTCTACTCAAAGAGAGCCTAGAATCCCTCTTGGGATTTCTCTGTTCCAAGTTTCCAAATATACTCCTCTAATGGAGGGAAAGGCAACAATTTCCCTTTTTTTTTTTTTTGTTACTAAAATAAGCTTGGCTTAGGCATAAAAAGAAGAAAGGCTTGGACTTTTATAGACCCTTAATGTGGGACAATCATTTTTACCAAGTGCTTTATAGATGACAGTTCATTGAACTTTCATCATGAATATTTACTCCCAATTTATAGATTAGGAAACCAAGGTGGACTAGTCCAGGGACCTTGGTCAAAGTTCCTTGGCAAGTGGTAGAACTGGAATTTGAAGACAAGTAGGTGTGTGTCCCAAATCCACCACCCTACAACCGTTCGGTTCCCTCTGCAACCCTGAACTGATTTGCCACTGATAAGAAGTGTCCCTAGGGCACACTGGACCAGGAGGGGAAAAGTCAACGCATCACTCACCCCTTAGGTCTCGTTTTAGACTTGGCCTTCCTCGGAGGCCTGCTTGCTCCAAGTGGGATTAGACTCTTCTCCAACGCGCTTACATGGCACACCAGTTCCTTCATCACAGACCACTCTGAGCATATCGTATTGGGACTCCGCAGTGACTGTGAAGCCCTAACTGGATAAAAGTGGTCCCCAATGTCTAATGATCACAGATGCTTGGAAAAACAAAATGGCCATCATCTCTGGAGGAAGACAATACGTTTCCGGCCCTTAGATTCTTTTTGCCAATAATTTTTGAAATGCCAGGCACAAGAAAAGAGGCAGTCACAAGAAGCCACGGGAAGAACAGGAAAAAAAGAAAAGATCCGCAGAGTGTAAAAGACACCTTCTTGCTGTGCTCAAGGAGATAAATCCTGAATTTAAAATTTGGGGCGATAGAAAGTGTTGATTTAAAAATTCGAGAAGTAGGCTCGGCGCCCATAGCATAGTGGTTCACAGAGTTGCCGCATACACTGAGGCTGGCAGTTTCCAACCCAGCCCAGGCCAGCTAAACAACGACAACTGCAACAACAAAACAGCCGGGTGTTGCGGCAGGTGCCTGTAGTCCCTGCTACTTGAGAGGCTGAGGCAAGAGAATTGCTTAAGTCCAAGAGTTTGAGGTTGCTGTGAGCTGTGACAGCACAGCACTCTACCCAGGGTGACATAGTGAGACTCTGTCTCAAAAAAAAAAAAAATCTTCGAAACAAAACAAAAAAACCCAGATACCTTAAAAGAATTAATAGACTGAGAGTTGTTTTCTCAGAAGCACAAGTGATGGTCAGAAAAAAATGGGATGATTTTTGCACAAGTGAGGGAAAGTAACTACTAACCTGGCTTCTACGCTCACTGAGAATCTGCTTCAGAATAAAAAGGGAAGGATAGATTTTTTTTCCAGGCCCAGACCGGGTTCAAACCCAGTAGCCCCAGTGTATGTGACTGGTGCCCTGCCACTGTAAAATACATCTTGCCACCAGCAGGACTGCATTAAAGGAGTTTCTTTTGAGACAGAGCCTCAAGCTGTCTCCCTTGGGTAGAAGTGCTGTGGCATCACAGCTCACAACAACCTCCAACACCTGGGCTCAAGCGAGTCTCCTGCCTCTGCCTCCCAAGTAGCTGGGACTACAGGCACCTGCCACAACGCCTGGCTATTTTTTGGTTGCAGCCATCCTTGTTGTTTGGTGGGCCCAGGCTGGATTCAAACCTGCCACCTTAGGTGTATGTGGCTGGTGCCTTAGCCACTTGAGCCATAGGCGCTGAGCCATTAAAGGAATTTCTAAAGGGATTTATTCTTTGGGAAAATGCACAATCAAGGCTGGGCACAGTGCCTCATGCCTGTAATCCCAGCACTCTGGGAAGCCAAGGCAGGTGAATTACCTGAGCTCACAGGTTTGAGACCAGCCTGAGCCAGACCAAGACCCCGTCTCTAAAAAATAGACAGGTGTTGTGGTGAGTGCCTGTAGTTCCAGCTACTAAGGAGGCTGAGGCAAGAGGATCTCTTGAGCCGGACAGTTTAAGACTGCTGTGAGCTATGATGCCATGGCACTCTACTCAGGGTGCCAGAGTGAGACTGTCTCAAAAAACAAAACGAGGCTCAGCGCCCATAGCACAGTGGTTACAGTGCTGGCCACATGCACCGAGGCTGGCAGGTTCAAACCCAGCCCTGGCCAGCTAAACAACAATGACAACTGCACCAGAAAAAAATAGCTGGGTGTTGTGGTTGGTGCCTGTAGTCCCAGCTACTTGGAGGCTGAGGCAAGAGAATCGCTTCAGCCCAAAAAAGTTTGAGGTTGCTGTGAGCTATGATGCCACAGTACTCTACTGAGGGCGACATAGTAAGCCTCTGTCTCAAAAAAAAAAAAAAAACCCTAAAACCCAAAACATAACAAGCAAATAAAAATACCCCAAACAAAAAACCCAATAAAGTTATAGAAAACAGTTTAGTTCTCTATGGAGGCAGCAAAATATTATAAGAATTAAGTGAATTATTAAAACAGTAAGGAAAGGAATTTAGAGCCTCAAAAGGATACATAAGGACCAGACTTTCTCCTAGAAGAAAGGAGACTCCCACTGCTTTTTATCAGTCCACATAGGAAACGTATTTGCAAACATGTAAAATAATGCTGCTCTTCTAACTAAATTTTTGGTTTCGGAAAATGGAGACAATTTGCATTTAAAAATTATGGTTACCAAGCATTTTTTGTGTGTATTGTTTTGAAATGACTGAATTTAGACTGGGGGCAGTAGTTTACCCTTGTGATCCTAGTAATTTGGGAGGCCAGTAGATTGCTTGAGCTCAGGAGTTTGAGACCAGCCTGAGCAAGAGGGAGACCTGGTCCCTAAAAATAGGCAGGCATTGTGGCGGGTGCCTGTAGTCCCAGCTACTTGGGAGGCTGAGGCAAGAGGATCACTTGAGCCCAAGAGTTTGAGGTTGCTGTGAGCTATGATGCCACAGCACTCTACCGTGGGTGACAAAGTGAGATGCTGTCTCAAAAGAAAAAAAATCAACATTTATAACTGGCAGTATGCTGATAATCTGGCTCTCGGGGAGGAAAAGTAACGCCCTGATTATGTAGCATCTGCCAATTCTGTGGTGGCAATATTCCCACTGTGACCCATTTTAAGCTATCCGTGTGACCTCACAGAACATGCATGATGTTGAGAAGAGGTCACAATGGGGCCCTCATGGGCTGGTGCAACCCAGTTCCAGCACCACAGAATAGAATCCCCATAAGAAAACCCTCTGAGTCCTCAATACTGTATATGAGACTAAAGATGTCCTGAGATTAACAAGTTTGAGAACTGCTCCTATATCTGGACCACGGACAAAACAGTCATGGCAACCACAGCTACATGCAATCTGGGTGGATTTTAAAAATGTTGGCTATATTGGGGAAAAGATACCAGATCAAGTAAATACAGAGGATCCCATTTATATTCAAAGTCCACAATGGGGCAAAGCTCCAGATTATTGCCTAGAGACACCTAGTCTGTCACTAATAATATATAAAAAAAACCCAGGATGCTGTTGCTCTACATGTAAAAGCTGGAAGTTGGTGTCTAGGGGTGGAGGCCTGGGGTGTGAGTCGGGAGGGGATGGAGAGCACTTCTGGGGTGCTCAACCGACCCTGTAGTTTTATAGAGTTTTGCTTTATCATAATTCATTGATCTGTGTTACCGGACAAAGAGGATCCGGCCACCTGTCACTATCAGCCGATAGGCAGAGACAGGGCTAGGTCCACCAAAGTTAGAAGGCCAGATTCTGGACACCAGTGAGAACAGCCTCTCCAAGACTGTTCGGTTCTTCCATTTCCAAACCATAGTTTTATACATAAAAGTTAAAAGCAAGAATCATACTAACCCTTATCTTAAACAACAGTAATTAATTATCTTAAAAAACAGTAATCACCATAACTTATGACCTGTAATAAGCAATAATTAGCATAACACATAATAACATTTCTAATTCAAAAGTTAATCTCCTAAATCAATTGCCCTAAACTACTCAATATATACACTTTTAGATTACAGCAGAGTTTACAAAACAACAAGAATGGGAGACGTGAGAGGACGGTCACATAGGACCTAAACAGGCCAGACCAGCTGTGTCCTCTCAGCCCCAGCCTGGCCCACTCCATCTTATTCTCAGTACAGATGTGCTTTCCCATCTTGTCATTGAAAATGTACCCACATTCAAAAATCATAGAATATACAAGAAAAAAGTGAGAGAAATAGACACAACAAATGGGAGAGTTTGCAAGTCAAGAGCTTGAGATGAAGACATGTAAGGAAGGTTATAAAATAAATATTTAAAATGATTAAAGATGTGAAACTAATAATCAAACTATAAGAAAAATTACACTCCATGAAAAATGAATAGGAAGTTTGAAAGAGTCAAATGGCATTTCTAGAAATGAAAAAATAAAATGACTGAAATTAAAAACTTGCCAAATAGCTTAGAAAGCAGACTAGATATAGATACAGGGAGAATTAGTGCTTGGGAGACATATTTTTTGGACTTTAGAAGCAGACAGCATTCTTTTCATTGGAGTTCAAAGGGCAAGAAAAGAGAATGAGAAGGGTGTCAATATTCATTGAAGTAATGGGTGAGAATTTTCCATAGTCGAAGATACAAACTCTCAGATTAGAGATTTATAATGCAGGCAGAACAACAAAAAGAAAAATAAATTCACACCTAGATACTTTGAAATAAAAGTGCAAAAAACTAAAACAGGAGAAGATCTTGCTAGAAAAAGTTGCCAGAGTGAAAAGAGAGATTATCTACAGGAAAACATAAATTGAACAAACAATAGACTTCTTAGTCATAAACTTTGAATACTAAAGACAATAGAAAAATATCTTCAATGTGTTAGAGCAACAATATCCAAGAAAAATGATAAGAAAATATATAAATAACATGTTATCTACATCCAAATAAGGACAGACTATTAAGAAATAATAATGACTAATTTAGATGTGTAAAAGAGGTAAAACTAAATTGCTGACAATCCCAAATAGAGGATGTAGAATGCGAGTTATTGAATTCCTAATGGTTTTTCTTATGGGATCCAGGTGAGAGAGTCTGATTAAATGGAGGTCATTTTTAATTTCAAGTAGGCATATTAAAAATTTAAAGGTCACACCTAAAAGAAAAGAGATAGAAGGAATAAATACAAATTATTGGAGGGAAAAATTAAATTTGATGAATCAAATGAAAAATAAATATTTCATATGTAATGAGAGTATTAACCAGAAGAGACATATAGGAGTAACACATACAAACCTCAGAATAGCAGTTACTTGTTAGAATGGCAGCTTGAGAGTTTGGAATTCTACTGGAATGTTATATGGGGGGCGGGGATAAATACCATATGGCCAAAATTAACATTTATGTTAACCAGGTGGAAGTTTTGCAGGAGTCTGATGGTCTGATATATTATTTATTCTATTTTAAAACATAGCTAAAAATAAAGAAGCAGATAGCACTAAGTTAGGAATTAGGAAGTCTGGATCAGGTCCAGGCTTGGACACGAACCTACTCTGATGTTCCACTTCCCTAACCTGCCAGCATGTCATTGTCTCTGTTGTAGAATTAATGTACTAGGGTAGATAATCTCTTGGTCACCACTTTAGATGACTCTCCAATCATCTCTTTATTTTGACTCAGTGCCTGAGTCTTAGAGCTGAAAGGAAATATGGGTATGATCTAAGGATGACCTGTATCTCTATAATTTTGTAGAGGGAAGACTGAGGCCGAGAGAGGAAGCATGTCCTCCCCAGAGTCAGAAAGATATGATCTCCTAAGCTCCAGTTCAGGCTGTTTCCCTAAGCTCTGAGCCTTTGTCTGCCTCTCAGTGGTGGTCTGAGGACAAAGAAGAGAATGTCCACAGTGGGGAAGGCACCAGAATAGACGAGGACAACCTATTAGCACTAAACACTAGCTAAATGAGACCCAATATTATCCTTTATTAAGTCAAGCTGAGAAGTTGAATGCAGGGGGTGTTTTATATGTCAGCACTGTACCTCTTACAAATGGACTGATTAATAAATAAACAAATAGATACTAGGAAATCAGGCCTGTTTTAGTGCTTCAAATTCACAATAACACCCTGTTAACATGAACGTCAAGTATTAACACTAATAACCAAACTAATCACAGGGATGAAAACTCCAAATTAATTCAAATGCTGCTCAATAGACCATCACTGCGTCATCAGTGCCTGTTACTTTTTTATCTGTTCAGATCTCCATGCAGTAATTAAATCCATTAACATGTAAAAGCAGCTTTTATTCTGAAGGAGAAAAATGAAAAAGGAGGTGAATAACAAACATCCTTGCTGAGAAAGCTGCAACTTCTCAGAACTTCCATTATGTCCCATTTCTGGGGCCGTTTTTCAGAAATAGTAACTCCCCTACTCCAGGCTTTGCAGCTGGACCCATAGCATTTTTCACCAAAAAACAAGACCTAAATTAATGAATGGGGCAATGATAGGATTTAGAAGCATGACACTTATCCTGGGTTGTGACTCTGCCTCTTATATAGCTATAAACCCTTGGTCTTATAAAACACATCCCCCATGCCCCCTGCCCCTTGGTCCTTCATATTTCCCATTTATGAAGCAAGAGTGATATGTGCTCTCCCAAGCTGGTATAGGAACCAAATGAGATGATGAAAGTGAAGGCGCTTTGCACTAAAGCGTTTTGTAAAATGAGCCGTTATTCTCTGTGATGTTCACAGTAGAACTTACATTTATGCTGGGAGTGAGATGTGGGAATATACAAGGGGAGAAAATGAGATGTGTGCCTCGTGGGCACTATGGCCTAGTAACACATACATTTTCAAAGAGGATAGGATCACGACTCTCATACAGTATAAAGTAAATGTGAGCCAAGGTTTGCTATTCAGTGAGGGCACTGGTAAATGTTACAAGGAATTCAAAAGCGAACTCAGAGTGTTGCACATTTTCAATCAAATACGGAATGTTGAAATGAGCTTACGAAAGGGTGCAAAAGTGGTCAGGTCTGCAAGGCAGTAACCAATTGCATTCCATAAGACCCAGTTTGCATTTCTATGGACAGGAGTTATTTATATCATTTTCAGTTTTATTCATTTATTTTTTTTAATTTTTTTTTATTTTAGAGTCCAGTTTGTCACCCTCGGGGTACAGTGCCATGGCCACAGCTCACAGCAACCTCCAACTCTTGAGGCTTAAGTGATTCTCTTGCCTCATCCTCCCAAGTAGCTGGGACTACAGGCACCCACCTCAATGCTCAGCTATTTTTCATTTGCAGTTGTCATTGTTGTTTAGCTGCCCTGAGCTGCGTTCAAACCCACCAGCCTCAGTGTATGTGGCTGGCACCATAACCACGACGCTATGGGCACCGAGCCTACTTTCAGTTTTATATAACTTAATTTTTATGTGCGCAAGGATGTGAAATAGCCTAGTTAGAGACATGAGGAGGCAGAGATGACTCAGGTAGAAAAGCTAATCAGAACAGCCCTTCAATGTCAGTTTTCCCCTAAAGACCCTTAATTAAAAGGATCCCCAACCTACTTAAAGCAGCTGCTTGAATTCTGGCAATTGTACAAACCTCTGATAAAAAAAAATGGAAAAGCCCTGAGCTGGGCGCCAGGAAACCTTCCCAGCTGCCCTGGCTGTCCAGCAAATCTGATGTATGGAATGCACTTGGGCAAGCCTCCTCTGCCATCCAGGTGTCAGTCTGCTGGTCTGAGAAAGGAGTTCATGAGGTCAGTTGATCACTGGACCAATGGGAGAAAACAATGAGTGACATAGCAGACCGGAAACTGCTTTCTGCAATTGAGACAGTGAACCCTCCGGGTAGGAATAGTCCTGTTATTGTTATTTGAGCACCATGGACAGGGAAAGAAGCACATGGCTCTCCAGCTGCTTCACCTCCTAAAATACATTTGCTTAGAAAAACGAACAAAATAAGAATCATTAGGAAGAGACAATGGGAAGAGCATTATTCATGCTCATGCATAACGGGGGTTAATCTTGTATGGGATTTTGGATGAGGTTAACATTTAAATCAGTGAACTGTGGACGATCATGGGCACCATATGAAGCTTTAGGAAGGTATTTTACAATGCAATCCTGGGAACCCTGACATGTAGGATGCAACAAAGCCTGGTTAGTATCCTAGTGGCCATGAAGGTCATCCCATGGAGCCTGGCATTCCCACCAAGGGCCCTCAGCTCTGGTTTGGAACCACCACCGCCCTCTCTGTGGACAAGACATGTCAGACAATGTCCCTGCCTTTCCTGACAGGTGAGCCATGAGGAAGGGCGAGGATAGAGGCAGGGTCGTGCCCAGGCTATAAAGCTCCTGGGATAAGAAATGGCCTTTTGTGTATGTGTTTTTATTTATTTTTTAGAGACAAAGTGTCATTATGTCACCCTCAGTAGACTGCCATGGCATTACAGCTCCTAGCAACGTCAAACTCTTGGGCTTAAGTGATTCTCTTGCCTCATCCTCCCAAATAGCTGGGAATACAGGTGCCCACCACAAAGCCAGGCTATTTTTTTTTTGTAGTTGTTTTTGGCAGGCCCGGGCTATGTTTGCACCCACCAACTCCAGTGTATGTGTCTGGTGCCCTAGCCACTGAGCTGCAGGTGCTGAGCCAAGAAACAGCCTCTGAAGATGAGGCTTAGTACCAATGTTACCTTTGTTACCTTAGCTTAGAGTGAGGCTACAGAAGTATGTGATATCTTACTAAGAGCTACTGATGTGCCAGGGACTAGGCTAAGTAACACTTCACATATATGATCATGAAAGATCATCTCAACTATGCTGAAAGCTAGAAGCATTATCCTCATTCAACAGGTGAGGAAACAGAGCTCAGCCCAATAACTTGCCCTAAATCTCTGAGCCCCTAGGGAAAGAAGCCCCAGGTAAAGCATGTGGCTGAAGACCAAGGACCATTGAGGAAGAAAGTAAGGACAGCTAGAGAGTACCCACAGAGTTTGGGAAAAGGGGGAGGTGGCAGGAGGTTAGGGAAGGGGACACGCAGGCAGGCAACTGCCTGACCACAGCTTGGATGAGGACCAGCCTCTCTATCTGTCCTTTTCAAAGACTAGCTGCTGCTTACTGTAAATCAGTGGTCACCAGCAACATGTCACATCCTCCTGATTAAACCTTTTCAGAGTCAGCCAAGGAAGGAGTTATGCTTGGCCAGACACAGCCTTGTGGGCTCAGCCGGCTAACAGCATAGTGGTTAACTTCAATTTTTCTAACAATTACACCCCATTTCAGGGACACTGGGGAGCCACAGTACAACATCCCCACATGCCCATATTCTTGAGGGAGCTCATTGAAGATGCTAAATGAGACATGCGATAGAAAACGAGTTACAAGATATAAGAGTTACCTGAAATACTGGCTGGCAGATGTGAGTGTCAGGAGAGACTCCCTGCCCTGCCACCTCGAAGCTGTACAGTCTTGGACAAGTAGCGTACTGTCCTTCAATGACAATGGAGACGGGACCATAAGCCTATCATAAGTACCAAGTGAAAGGGCCACACAGTAAGTAACATAAACTTTGGGGATCACACAGTGTCTATTGTAACTACTCAACTCTGCTGTTGTAGTGTGAGGTCAGCCATAAATGACAAGCAGAGCAAAACAGTTCTCTAGGTAGCCTTGGGTCAACACTGTCCCCCCTCTTCTTGCTTATAGTACTCAAAACAGCTGCAAAATATGCTGGAAATGCAACATGCTGAGATAAACAGGCTGAAACAGCTTGGCTCTGTCCCAGTCCCCACCTAGAAACAGCATGCCATTTGACACTTCAGCCCAGTGAATCACTTTCACCCAGTCAGTGAGTGAGTATAAAACCCACAGTGGTCTGCTTTGTGGTTCTGAAGCAGCAGTCCAAGCTGGGCACATGCAGATGAGACCCTATTTACCTGCCAGCTTCCTGAGCCCTGAGGGATCAGCTTACAACAAATCCTAGCCTCTTTCTATCTCCTGCCACGTGTAATGAATCAGTTTGATGTGACTTGTATACAAGTGTGTTCTGTCTTACTAGACTCAGACAAGTTGGTAACTGGTGGATGGCAGACCTGCTTCACAATGAGCATGGCTATGTTTCAATAAAACTTTATTTGTAGATGCTAAAATTTAAATTCTGTATAATTTTCACACGTCATGAAACTTTATTCTTCTTTGGATATTTTTTAATCATTTAAAATACAAAAAATATTCTTAGCTTCAGGCCAAAAAGAAAAAGTGGGCTGAGCATGGTAGCTTATACCTGTAATGCTAGCACTCTGGGAGGCCAAGGTGGATGGATTGCTTGAGCTCAGGAGTTCAAAGTCTCTACTAAAAATAGAAAAATTAGGTGGGGATTGTGGCAGGTGCCTATAGTCCCAGCTACTCGGGATGCTGAAGCATGAGGATCTCTTGAGCCCAAGTGTGTGAGGTTGTTGTGAGCTACAGTGGTGCCACAGCACCCTACCCAAGGTGACAGAATAAGACTCTGTCTCAAAAAACAAACAAACAAAAAAAAAACTGGGCAAGATTTAGCCACTGGGCCAACTTCTGCCCTAAAGTGCTATACATATGCAAAAAACACAATAAAGACAGGAGCTTTTCAAAAAAAAATAAAGAAGGCTATATTTTCATATTATTTTGAGGCTTTTAAAAAGCAATTAATTACTAAATTTTGTGGGGCTCACATGAAGGGACTAGAAGTCAGGGAAAAGAGAGGCCAACATAGACTGAGGCAGTCAGGGGAGGGATTTGTGTGACTTGCGTCAGTGGCTCCCCAGTATCTCTGAATCAGGGTGTAGCACTAGTCTGACCTGGAAGGGGGAGTGGGGTTTTAATAAGTGAGGCCAAGATGGGAGGGTGGGTATTGAACAGAGGAAAGAAGAGCAGAGGTCACAGAAGGGTCAGTGAGACAACCTCATGGGAAGCAGCCAGAGAAATGTGGTTTAATGGGCAGTGTCAGGGTGCCCCCCCCACCCCCAGGCTCCTGGTTCCCATTCCAGAGCTCAGTCCATGTTCCAGCTGCCTGATAACCTGTGTGAAGACTCAGAGCAGTGCTCTGCCCTGGGAGAACTTATCATCACAATGGGAGATATAAAGGCATTCAGGAGAACGTTATTAAAAACTATCCTAACAGTCAACATGAGAGAAACAATAATGAAATAATCGTGACCTTTGATTGAGCACCTACTTAATAGAGCATTAGGTATTCTGAAGACATTACCTCTTTTGAGACTCAGAATAACCATTTGAAGAAGGTTAAGTTAACCCCATTATTTCCATTTACAAATGAAAAAAAAGAAAAAGTGAAAGAATTTCCAACTAGGCTCAGTGATCTTTCCTGACCATAATGAACATTTGCGTATTGGTTTCCAAAGACGCTCAGAGGGGTCTAGAGCAACGTGGCAAGTAATGATCAGCTGGCCATGGTCAGCTGGCCTCCAAGACTGATAGGGTATGTCCCAGGTGGGGCAGCCAGAGTGTCTGGAGGGAGTAGCACGGTGGTGGTCTGTGTGGGTGACACCACTCTGGCCTGCCTGTTTATAGTTGCAGACGTCTTTCATCTATGGGGAAGCCTGGAGCAGTTCATAAGAATGATTGCAGATGCCTTGCTGGGAATAACGCTCCAGAAGGAGTCCTAGTAGCAGCAGTATGGGAGTTAGGAATAATTAAATAACATTTTCAGCTTTCCCGAGAGAGCCATTGGACTAAAACAAAGCAGCCAGCGAGAAGAGGAAGTCGAGAGTTATTTGCGCTTTGTTAATGGGACTTTAATCAACAGACCCCCACCCTCCACCACCAGCAGCCGGTCTCTGCAATCTGGGGAGACTGTATACTCACAAAGCGCTCATTCAAGTGCCATGGAAGCCAGCACAATGCAGCAATCAGACAGGCCCCAGCTTCTCCGTGGCACTACACCTGCACCTGTTATCATGGCGGGAACGGATTTATCAGCCCTTAGAAACTTACATAATGGAGGAGTTTGTCTATCATCAGTTCTCTTCCAGTCTTTGGGGGTAGGGACATAAAAGCCAATACCCACAGCTAGTAAGTCTTTTCCTGGAGAACCAGTAAGCCCATGTGAGTCTGGGCAGTTGCAGTCTAGCACATGGCAGCAACATGACTGACTCCCTTGGACTATGAACCAACCCTAGTTCTGAGTGTGGGATAGGGGTGGTATCAGTGGCTGTAGCTGGAACCAGGGGGATGGGAACCACATTAGCATCCACCCCACCACCGTTGGGGA
Organism: Galago senegalensis; assembly: GCA_963575145.1. Classification (NCBI taxonomy): domain Eukaryota; kingdom Metazoa; phylum Chordata; class Mammalia; order Primates; family Galagidae; genus Galago; species Galago senegalensis. The sequence goes on along the minus strand of CAUYTI010108383.1, from coordinate 4,599 downwards.
GAATGCATGAGCTGGCTTGTCAGGTGCGGAAGGAGGCTGAATGCTTTTTTGATTGCTATAATTGTGGCAAATTGGACGCTTGAGAGCTCCTCTTTAATGAGAAGAATCTCGTGAATGAGACTTAGGGAAGAGGCCCCTCTTCAGATCCCTCTCCTTTGTCCCATGTGTATGAAGTAATTCCCCAGCCATTATGGACTATGAATGGGTGGCTAATTTTAGTTGTGTGAGCCAAACAAAGACCCTGGTTGGTAGATCCGGAAGGTGATTCATCTGATATGATGTTTGCATGGTGAAGGCTAAAGGTCTTGATAGGAGCCCCTGGCTATTTCAAACTTTCCTCATACAAAGAGTTGGACAATTTCTTAAGTGATCATGTCATCACTGGCAGCAAACGTGGACTCCAGTACTCCTTTTCTGTTTAGGGTTCTTCTTTTGTCTCTTTGGGTACAGGTATCCAGGGCCTCCTAACTGGGAAGAGTTAGGAAGGCAGCAGTGAAGCCAAAGTCAGGCCTTTTTTGACCCAAAGTCAAAAGTCAGTCACAGAGACCCAACGTAAAACCAAGCTCAATGGTATTTGAAATCTTTGGGGAAAAAGACAAAAGTTAGAACTTCAGAACTTGAGTGGTAACAGAAGTTTAGGAACTGTTGAGGGAAGCTGAGCACGTTTCAGTTCCTCTTATTGGCTGGCTTGCAAGTGAGATGGGCTTGTGGAGCTGAGCTATAGAATCTGTGCATTTGTTTTTTTTACAGTCTGCCATAACAACCAAGAGAATATCACACTTGATTCCAAAACTGGCTTTGCTTACTATTTGTTTACTTACAGTAGGTCGTTGTGCTTGGTAGGGCCTTGAAGTGACCGACTTTTCAGTGTGTCACTAGAAATTTTGTCTTAGCTGTAGAAATCCTGCATTATAGGTAACCAGGATGATTAGTCACTGTACTGAACCCATGATTTCTTTGGGGAATGAAATTAGCTAAATTATTTCTGAAGAGTCTTCCAGCAGTGGCATTCTAAGACCCTGCGAGTTCTTTCCCCATCTCCTAAAACATCTCCATCCTATTCTGAATACTAGCCTCACCACTCCTGAAACACAGGAGGTTTGTTCTTCACCCCCAGGATGTTTTCTGTGCCTTTGGTCACACTATTCTCCCTTCCTGGAATTTCCTTCTCTACCTATCTTCCCAGCAAACTTGAATTCATTCTTCAAGGATACACATATACCTATAGATAAGGAAACAACATAGAATTATTAGGGGACCTATCCTCGTTATTGGGTGGTGGAAGAGGAATTTGAACTCTAGTGGTCTAGCTCCAGGGGCCACACTTTTAATTGTCCCACTCTACTATACCCTGCACAAACCTTTTCTACAGCATTGCTACATTGTATTGATTACTTATTTGCACACTTGTCTTCCATACTAGTCTGAAAAGTATTTGAGAACATCTCTTCTTCTTCTTCTAGAGACTCTCGATAAAGGACAGTGTTGGAACATGGTAGGCACCCAGTAATTAGCTGGTAAGTGACTGAATATAGCATGGGAACAGAATAAGAGTACAGGGCCAGCTGGGCCCCACTGCACTGAGAAACTGTATCATCTAGGTACGGGGCAGGGGATCTAAGGCCAAAGAACTTATTATAGGTATGCTGAAGGCCATCACTGAAATCTGGGACCTCAAAGTCTAGAAAATATAGAACTATCACACATGGTAGTTTTAAGGAGCATCCAACCTCCACATCTGTACAGGCCCAAACATTAGACTTATCCCTTTTCATCAGCTCCACAAAGCCCATACATATGAAAAAGCACCCAGAGGGAGGCACCATTGTTCTAGACTCTGAAAATAGCTTGGTAAAACTTCTGGGAGGATGAGACAATTGAACGAGCTCCTGCAAGATAAGTAGGAGTTTTTATGTAATGCAGGGAAAACTGTTATTATAGGAGACAAAAATCCTCCACATATTCAAAGGAACAGGAATGAGTGAACGTGTGTTTGACAGCAAGTAATGGAAAAGTCCAGCTGGAACTATTTCAAACATAGGAGAATGCATTGACGCCATGAAGTGGAAAGCCCAGCATTGAAGCAGTCTTCAGAGATGGTTGATTCAGTGGTCGGTGATGTTTCTCCATGGTGCCATCCATGATGTCGATTTTATACTATGACTGGTTCCCGTCATATTTGTTGCACAGCTGATAACAGCTATCCATGCTACAACATCTTTCTAGTATCTGGTAGAGGAAGTATGCATTCCCTCCAACCATTTTGTAGGAATACTGACTTTGACCTGATTGATTCACCTTTGTGGCTGGGAAAAATCCATATGCTAATTGGCTCAGGTCTGGGTAAGCTGAAGCAGCCACTGTGGAAAAGGAGATTAAGGTTAACCTGATTTACTCAGACTCATGTGGGAGAAAACCATAGTATCTATTCTAGTACAGCAGCCAGAAGCCTCAAAGTGAATTATTCTGCTCCACGAGGGCAGAGTCTCAAGGGATAAGAGGGTAGAGAAGTAGAAACTAGGTCGATGACCTTTGGGTATTAAGCAAAAGGCAATCAACATTCCTCTGATGTCCACCTGAAGCACTATACCACTGTCCCTATTTAAGCATGTGTTTCTCTTCAGCCTCTTACTACACTTACCAATGCAGTTGTCTTCTCTGTGAGCAGAAAAGAGACTCCTACCTGCCTAAGGACATGGTATCTGGCAACTACAAGGCCCTCAGGGAATGTATTACTGAAATAAACCCATCACCCCCTGGGGCTTTCTTTCTAGAGATTCAAGAAACTTTAAACACCTTCTTAAGTTCCCTGGGTAACCATGCAGCTTGAATGTTAGAAGTGGAAAAGCCTAGGCCCAGGTCCTTCTCTCTTGCTCTTCTCTGACAAATTTGCTGCATGACCTTGTCTAAGTTACTTGCTATCTCTGTTTCAGTTTCCTGATATGTACTAAGAGAAATTGATAATGTAGTACTTTTATACCAAAACAGCTTAGCAAAGCTGGCACTACAATCCTAGCATTCCCTTCTGTATAGACAGTAGGACCTCTGTAGACATTGACCACCTCCTCAAGTTGATGTGATTTTCATAGACTGGACATGCCCCACATGCACGTAACAGTGGAGTACACCCACTTCCTTATGTTGACTGCCTCCATATGTTGCCAATTACAGTCCCTTCGGTGGGTAACTTACAGAGCTGCTACTGTAGTTCCAAGATAAGATTGGCCACAAGTTAGTGTCCTGAGTCATGTGAGATTTGGAAGTGGGTGGTGAAGGATGACCATTTTACTTCCTTTATTCTGTAATGGTTGATGAGGGCAGCTACTGTTGCAGTCACACACATTGTCACCAATATGCTGGCTTGCTTGATTGGTGTGGAGTATGATTGGGTTCCTTCCAGAATCCCTCCTTCAACTTCTCTGAGTCCTGGGCAAGCAGCAGGCACTACGTTGTGGTGCAGTACCAGCTTATTTTGCAGCCTGACAGCTGCACTGAGATTGAAGGAGGTCAGAGGCAGAGACTGCTCTCACTAATTCTTACAGATTCTGGTCTATTCTAGTCTATCCTCCATAGCCCTACTTAATGTCTATCTTTCCTCTTATATTTCTAGCCCTACCAACTTCAGGGCCAGCACCAAAGGCAGAAGCTACAGCCTTAAATAACCAACAAAATCAGTTCCCACAACTGCGTATGGTCTAATTATTATAATATATCCCTTCTTCTATACTACTCAAAGTGGTTTTGATTCTCTGATTGAACCTTGAATGATACAAATAACATTTATTGAATGTTTACTATGTGCCAGGCACTTTCTGAATTCTTTTACCTATATTAATTTTCATTTAAACCTAAAAGAAAATCTCTCCTGAGGTAAGTAGTATATCCCTCCTATGTCACCTCTGTTTTAGAGATGAGAAAATTGAAGCACAGAGAACTTAGATAACTTGCCCCAAATCATATATCTTAGAAGCGGCTCAGTCAGGATTTTACTTCTGGCAGCTAGCTAGAGTCTGCCCTCATCCACCTTCTCATTCATAGAATGAGAGACTGTTCTAGAAAGCTTTGAATTCTTTTACAGTTTTTAACAGTCTATAAAATAGTTTCCGTATTTAGTTGTTTTTTTAATTTTTATTTCAAATTAACATGAAGGTACAAATGTTTAGGTTACATTGCTTTCATTTCTAAGGCAAAGTCTGAGTTGTAGTTGAGTCCTTCACTCAGGTGGAGTGCTGAACACCCTCTCATTGTGCACGTTAGGTGAGATCCCGCCAATTGCTGTCCTTCTTCCTCCTCCTCTCTCCCTCTTCTCTCCTCCCTCTTGCCAGACTATATTTGTGTTTCATTTTTCATGTGGGCGTGAAGTACTTTATAGTATATTGGTTTCATATTAGTACTGAGTACACTGGAAATATATATATATATATATATTCTATTCTTTTTTTATTAAATCATAGCATGTACATTAATGTAATCATGGGGTACAATGTGCTGGTTTTATATACAATTTGAAATATTTTCATCAAACTGGTTAACATAGGCATTTTCTTAGTTATTGTGTTAAGACACTTATATTCTACACCTAGTAAATTTCACATGGTT